>SJYW01024059.1:1311019-1381567 GCA_006410735.1 Raphicerus campestris
AAAAAAAAAAAAAAAAACTGGATCCAAATTCAGAATACCCTGGAAATCATTAGGCTTTATAACAGGTACTATATGATCTTAAAAAAGAAAAAAGCGTCAAAAGTCTAAAGTACAGAACTTCAAAGAATCAGATATTAATAAATCAGTATGGGGACTTCCCTTGCAGTCTGATGGTTGGGAGTTCATTTTGCAATGCAGGAGAAATGGGTTTGAACCTTAGTCCAGGAAACTAGGATCCCACATGCAGCTAGGCCTGAGGCGAGAATACTGGTGCTGCAACTATTGAAGAGATCACGCCACATCTAGAGAGTCAGTTAGTGAAAGTTGCTTAGACCCCATGGAATGTGCAGTTCTGTGCAATTCTCCGGGCCAGAATACTGGAGTGGGTAGCCTTTCCCTTCTCCAGAAGATCTTCCCAACCTAGTGATCAAGCCCAGTTCTCCAGCGTTGCAGGCGGATTCTTTACCCGCTGAGCCACAAGGGAAGCCCACAAGAGAGTCCATGTGCTGCAACAAAAGATCCCAAGTGCCACAGCTAAGACCTATGCAGCCAAATACATAAATAGATCACCATGATTTTAGAAATCTCACATTTTGGGAACTGTTTTACTCATTTGGCTTCTTGGAAACTCTTATTTTGTGGATGATACTTTTTCTCAAGGTAACCTTATTTTCCAACTTTAAACATCCTCCAAAGGCAATGGCAACCCACTCCAGTACTCTTGCCTGGAAAATCCCATGGACGGAGGAGCTTGGTAGTGTCACGCGAATGTATGTTCCCCGGTTCTTTGTCTCATCACAACAAAGATTTGGAGCAACGGACATTAGAGCCCTCGGCGCGTCACAGCTCTCAGGTCTTGGACAAACCGTGTTACAGCTCTTAGGCAAATCAGTGTTACAGCTCTATTTTATTTAGAAGATAGCAGGAAAATGGGAGAGAAAGAGAGAGAGCGAGCGCTTTGTCTCTTCCTTTTACATGTTTTCTTCCACCTGGGCCTGCCCTATGCAAATTGGGCTTAGCCAGGAGTGTTGTTTGTTCTACCTGAAGTCTCCACTCTGGTCCTCGGACCTTCTTTTGTTCTATTTTTGCGGGCTTTTCCCTTCCTTGTCTTTTAGCCACAGCCATTTTGGACTTCGTTTCCCTATTCTACCTACCTAACATTCCCTCCTCAAGAGATGGAAGGCCTAATTCTTTGGGAATAGGGGCGTCGAGGTCTTTCTGGCTACTTCCTGCTGAACTGGGGCGGCGAGGGGTATTGGGCCTCCCCCTCTTGCTAGTCTCAAGCCTCAGAGTCCTTATAGCGGTATCCATCTAAGGGTGTGATATTTTTCATGCTCGGCTGGAGTTTTTATATCTTTGTTGAACTGGCACTGCATGTTGTAGCTTCTTGACCTGGGCAGAGACAAAACAAGTTAGACAATCGACAGTACATGGAATAATCATAAGCATCACAAGGACTCGTAGGGGTATTAGTCAATTTTAAATTCACATCACCAGGATGGCTCAAGTCCTCCTTATTCAGGGATCAGATCTATCTCCTGTGTGCAATCTTTGTCAAGCTGTGTTGGTTGTGTAGAGCTATCCTGAGAAATCTTATCCCCAGAAACCAGATTTTGGGGGTGTTTATTAGAATGACACTCATTGGTAGTCCTGAATAGGTATCTGAGATCTCCCAGGGGCTCACAGGTGTATTGAGTGTCCTCTTCCGTCTTCTTCCATTGCTTGACTCATGAGTAGTGAATCCAGGAGTCATGTCCTGGTACCTTGACTGCCGGCTCTTCTTTTTCCATCCAAGACAAAGCTGCTTCCATCAGTGTACCAGATTTCCTCAGGATTGGTCAGAGGATCTTCTGACAATCCCTCTTGGGGTTTTGTCCAGTGGTCCAAGGTTTCTAGACAAGAGTGAAAGGGGAGAGAGCCCTCGGGGGTAGGCAGGAGGGTGGCTGGGTTAAGAACCTCACAAGGGGATATAGTGAGGCCTGGATTTTCCATCAGCATTACTTGATACCTGAGGATTCTTTGATCAGACATCCATAAATAGCCTCTCCCGTTTAGGAGTTGTTTTACTTGGTGGCTGGTAAAAATAGTTAGTTTTCCCCCAAAGGAGAGTTTTAAAGCATCTTCTATCATGATTGCAATAGCTGCAAGATTTCGAAGGCAGGGAGGCCAGCCTCTGGTAGTTGGATCGAGCTTTTTGGATAGGTAAGCTACAGGCTGGGGCTCAGATCCCAACCTTTGAGTTAACACTCCCAAGGCTATTCCCTCTCTTTCATGGACATAAAGTTGGAATGCTTTTTCTGGGTCTGGCAACCTCAAAGCAGGTGCCTGAGTTAAGGCCTGTTTTAGTGTAGCCTCTGCCTTCTTTTGAGGAGTTCCCCATATCAGTGGGATTGAATCATCTCGTCCCTTTAAGCTTTCATATAAGGGCTGGGCAATTAGACCATAGTTGGGTATCCAAATTCTACAATATCCAGTTAGCCCCAGGAAAGCTCGCAATTGTTTTCCAGTCGTGGGAAAGGGCAACTGGAGGATTCCTTGTACCCGATCAGAGGACAGCCTCCTGGACCCGTGTGCAATCTGAACTCCCAGGTAAGTAACCTTTGTCTCGACCATCTGTGCCTTAGCACGGGAGACCTTATATCCTCTTTCTGCCAAGAAGTTTAGAACCTGAATTGCATGTTGTTGGGCTTTTTTCTCATCTGGAGAGCAGATTAGTAGGTCATCTACGTATTGTAATATTTTCCCATTAGGTCCCAGGTCCAGATCTAGGAGATCCCGGCTAAGGGCCTGTCCAAACAGGTGGGGGCTATCTCTGAACCCCTGAGGTAATACTGTCCAAGTCATCTGTTGGCGTTTTTCTCCTGGGGCCTCCCACTCAAAGGCAAAAAGATATTGGGATTCTTTAGCCAGTGGTATGCAAAAAAATGCATCTTTGAGATCCAAGACTGTAAACCACTTGGCACTGGGTGGGATTTCTCCCAAGATTACATAGGGATTGGGTACTGTGGGATGGAGGGGGACTACAGCTTCATTTATGATCTGGAGATCTTGAACCATTCGCCAGGTTCCATCTTTTTTCTTTACTGAGAGTATTGGGGTGTTACATGGTGAACTGGTGGGGACCAATAGCCCACAAGCAAGGAATTTATTTATTAAAGGCTGTAGTCCCTCCCAAGCCTCTCTTTTGAGAGGGTATTGTTTCTGGTTAGGAAACCGAGTGGGATCTTGGAGGACAATGATGACCGGTTCAGCTTGGTGGGCTCATCCAGGAATCCCCTGGTCCCACACCTGGGGCTTAATTTTGTCCTCCCATAGTTTTTGATCCCTCCCTATTGGAGAGGCTGTAATGGGTTCTTCAGTAGTAACCAGAAGCTGTAGGGCTCTAGGGGCTGAAAAGCTTCCCATCACAAGGGTGGTCCCCAGTTTAGTGAGTATATCTCTTCCCAATAAGGGAGTAGGACGCTCAGGGAACACCAGAAACTGGTGGGAAAATATTTGTCCATCCCAGCAACAAAGAAGTGCTCGGGTGAATCTTTTAGTACTTGCTTTTCCTGTAGCACCCAAAATGGTACAGGTTTGGGAGGAGAAGGCTCCAGAGTAGGAGATCAAGACAGAGTAGGTAGCCCCTGTGTCAACCAAGAAGTTTTCGGACCTACCTGCCACATCCAGTTGCACCCTTGGCTCCAACCCTGTGATGGTTATCTGTGACAGGCGGGCTGGCTGGAACGGGCCTCTTCAGTCCTCTTGAACCATCGTGAGGGTAGGCTTGGCGCTTGACCTTGAGGCTCTTGGGTCCCAAGGGCAGAGTGCCACCCAATGTCCCAGTTGATGGCATTTGTGGCAAGCCCTTCTAGGAGATTTGTCACGGTTTGGACACTCTTTGGCCCAATGCCTTACCTGTCTACAGATCAGGCACTTGTCTCGTGCCTTGTCCCTCAAGGACTCAGGGTTTGCCATAGAGCTTCTCTGGAGGGCAGCCAGCATCTGGGCATGCCTTGTCTCTTTCTTTCTCTCCTTCTCCTGGGCCTTGGCCTCCTTCTCCTGTTCTGTTATAAAAGGTATTGGTGGCTGTCTGGACCATCTCATGTAAAGAGGCAGCAGGGTCCTGCTGTTGTAGCTGTTGTAACTTAATTCTGATATCTGATGCACACTGGGACAGGAATTTGTCTTTTAAAATCACCTGTCCCTCGTAAGAGTCTAAGTCCAGATTGGTAAACTTTTGGAGTGCCTCTTTTAGCCTTTCCAGAAAGGCAATGGGGTTCTCATGGGCTCCTGAGTTATTGCTGAGACCCGGGCATAGCTAATTACTTTTTATTGGGCTGCTTTCAGCCCTGCCTTCACACAGATTAGAAAATGATCTCTTTCCCAGATGTGCCCAGGGTCGTTCCCAGGCAAGAATACTGGAGTAGGTTGCCATTTCCTTCTCCAGGGGATCTTCCCAACCCAGGGATCAAACCCGCGTCTCCTGCATTGGCAGGTGGACTGTTTCTCACTGAGCCATCTAGGGAAGCCCTCATTAATACATACAAACATATATATGCATATATAAATACACACACACACACACACACACACATGTATATATGGAGAGAGTGTAGGAACCTTAATATAATGTAAAAGTAACTCTTCAGTTCAGTTCAGTTCAGTTGCTCAGTTGTGTCCGACTCTTTGTAACCCCATGAATCGCAGCACGCCAGGCCTCCCTGTCCATCACCAACTCCTGGAGTTCACTCAGACTCACATCCATCAAGTCAATGATGCCATCCAGCCATCTCATCCTCTGCCGTCCCCTTCTCCTCCTGCCCTTAATCTTTCCCAGCATCAGGGTCTTTTCAAATGAGTCAGTTCTTCCCATCAGGTGGCCAGAGTATTGGGAGTTTCAGCTTTAGCATCAGTCCTTCCAAGGAACACCCAGGACTGATCTCCTTTAGGATGGTTGGATCTCCCTGCAGTCCAAGAGACTCTCAAGAGTCTTTTCCATCACC
This sequence comes from Raphicerus campestris, assembly GCA_006410735.1. Lineage (NCBI taxonomy): Eukaryota > Metazoa > Chordata > Mammalia > Artiodactyla > Bovidae > Raphicerus > Raphicerus campestris. The sequence continues at coordinate 1,316,005 of SJYW01024059.1, forward strand.
ACAGTTCAAAAGCATCAATTCTTCGGTGCTCAGCTTTCTTCAACTCTCACATCTATACCTGACCACTGGAAAAACCATACCCTTGAGTAGACAGACCTTTGTTGGCAAAGTCATGTCTCTGTTTTTTAATATGCTGTCTAGTTGGTCATAACTTTCCTTTCCAAGGAGTAAGTGTCTTTTAATTTCATGGCTGCAATCACCATCTGCTGTGAAAAGTAACTCTAGATTTCCATTAACATGCAGGTTGCCTAATTGTTCTCCAGGGGTGCTTTGATCTTAATAGCAATAATAAGAAATTGTTTTCATTATCAAATAATGTTCTTGAAGTTTTCCTTTATATCTCAAATACATTTTTTGTGCTACCACATAATTCTGTGTGTTGAACACATACAGGGGAAGTTTATCAGAATATATCTGAATAAAGAAAGCACTCGAGGTAGGATCCCATTACCTCCTATTTGATTGTCTTTCCCAGCCATCCCTCAAGGGCCAAGGAAACATCATTCCTTTGGGCCTTAATTGCTCTTGGCTACTCCCAGAGCAAAAAGTCTTGGCTCAAACTCAGAAGCTTTCAGGCAGCAAGCGACTGTCTGCAGCATGGAAGGCACATGCTCAGACTGTTGTGAAAATCCCAGAGTTAAACTGGATTTTTGAACATCTATCACAGTCCCTTATTACATTTTCTTAAATCAGATGTCTTCCTCTGAAATGCTGTGCTCACCACTCACCTAATTGAATTTTTTCAGTTCACTGAATTGAAAGTGTCTATTTTGGAGTGTGAGTTTATTTTTACGTAACTATTTGTACATCTCCTATTTACATAAAATTTTGATATTTTATATTTCCCTTAATCTCTTCCAAGATTAATAAGGCATGTTGATCACTATGATAAGATCTTTTGAGGACAGGCCTACATGGGATGGGCTTTGAAGTGGCTCAGGCCCACCTCAAACTTTGGGGCAAAGGAAGACGATACTTTGGAACTCTGGCCAAGCACCACGAGAGGGGGATGCAGGTTGCCACCTGAGGCACATACGGAGCACCTCTGGAGGGGGCAGTGGGAAGCAGGAGCCGGAGCAGAAGGTGGGTCCCTAGGTCACCCTCTTCCTCCCAGTGTTTGGGGGAGGCCTCTACCCTGCCACAGTCTTTAAGTAGGCTCCAGGCCCCAACTTTCCTGTTCCAATCAAAAATCTTGCAAGCCACCTCAGTACTGTCAGTTTTTGTCAGAAAAGGAATGGGGAAAGTTAAGGCTCCTTGGCTTCTTTTGTTTGTAAATAAATTGTGTCTTTGAGGAAAACAACAACAACAACAAATCTTCCTAAACTTTTTAATTTTCAGAAAGATCTAAAGTGAAAATTAAAAAAAAAAAGAAAGAAAGTGAAAATGACCAGGAACTGAATATTGATTTTTCTCTCCGGGAGGTTTTTTTTTTTTTCCCCCAATGTTAGAATTTCTTGCTTACAAATCAATATAGTTTCCAGCTTTGGAAACTATCTATCTTNAGTCAATGATGCCATCCAGCCATCTCATCCTCTGCCGTCCCCTTCTCCTCCTGCCCTTAATCTTTCCCAGCATCAGGGTCTTTTCAAATGAGTCAGTTCTTCCCATCAGGTGGCCAGAGTATTGGGAGTTTCAGCTTTAGCATCAGTCCTTCCAAGGAACACCCAGGACTGATCTCCTTTAGGATGGTTGGATCTCCCTGCAGTCCAAGAGACTCTCAAGAGTCTTTTCCATCACCACAGTTCAAAAGCATCAATTCTTCGGTGCTCAGCTTTCTTCAACTCTCACATCTATACCTGACCACTGGAAAAACCATACCCTTGAGTAGACAGACCTTTGTTGGCAAAGTCATGTCTCTGTTTTTTAATATGCTGTCTAGTTGGTCATAACTTTCCTTTCCAAGGAGTAAGTGTCTTTTAATTTCATGGCTGCAATCACCATCTGCTGTGAAAAGTAACTCTAGATTTCCATTAACATGCAGGTTGCCTAATTGTTCTCCAGGGGTGCTTTGATCTTAATAGCAATAATAAGAAATTGTTTTCATTATCAAATAATGTTCTTGAAGTTTTCCTTTATATCTCAAATACATTTTTTGTGCTACCACATAATTCTGTGTGTTGAACACATACAGGGGAAGTTTATCAGAATATATCTGAATAAAGAAAGCACTCGAGGTAGGATCCCATTACCTCCTATTTGATTGTCTTTCCCAGCCATCCCTCAAGGGCCAAGGAAACATCATTCCTTTGGGCCTTAATTGCTCTTGGCTACTCCCAGAGCAAAAAGTCTTGGCTCAAACTCAGAAGCTTTCAGGCAGCAAGCGACTGTCTGCAGCATGGAAGGCACATGCTCAGACTGTTGTGAAAATCCCAGAGTTAAACTGGATTTTTGAACATCTATCACAGTCCCTTATTACATTTTCTTAAATCAGATGTCTTCCTCTGAAATGCTGTGCTCACCACTCACCTAATTGAATTTTTTCAGTTCACTGAATTGAAAGTGTCTATTTTGGAGTGTGAGTTTATTTTTACGTAACTATTTGTACATCTCCTATTTACATAAAATTTTGATATTTTATATTTCCCTTAATCTCTTCCAAGATTAATAAGGCATGTTGATCACTATGATAAGATCTTTTGAGGACAGGCCTACATGGGATGGGCTTTGAAGTGGCTCAGGCCCACCTCAAACTTTGGGGCAAAGGAAGACGATACTTTGGAACTCTGGCCAAGCACCACGAGAGGGGGATGCAGGTTGCCACCTGAGGCACATACGGAGCACCTCTGGAGGGGGCAGTGGGAAGCAGGAGCCGGAGCAGAAGGTGGGTCCCTAGGTCACCCTCTTCCTCCCAGTGTTTGGGGGAGGCCTCTACCCTGCCACAGTCTTTAAGTAGGCTCCAGGCCCCAACTTTCCTGTTCCAATCAAAAATCTTGCAAGCCACCTCAGTACTGTCAGTTTTTGTCAGAAAAGGAATGGGGAAAGTTAAGGCTCCTTGGCTTCTTTTGTTTGTAAATAAATTGTGTCTTTGAGGAAAACAACAACAACAACAAATCTTCCTAAACTTTTTAATTTTCAGAAAGATCTAAAGTGAAAATTAAAAAAAAAAAGAAAGAAAGTGAAAATGACCAGGAACTGAATATTGATTTTTCTCTCCGGGAGGTTTTTTTTTTTTTCCCCCAATGTTAGAATTTCTTGCTTACAAATCAATATAGTTTCCAGCTTTGGAAACTATCTATCTTCAGTTAGGTTAGCAAAGTTCACTGGGGAAAAAAAAAGAAATGAAATGTGGTCCATGAATTGCCAACCTCTGTAAGCAGGGCCAGAATAAAATTGCAACTTAACCACTGTTGTCAGACAGATGTAGTCCCTTTCCACCTGTGCCAGATCCAATGCCAGCTTGGTGGCATCAAAGAAAGTACATGAAGAAATTATGATCTGAATCCCTCTCAAGGGGTCAACTAAATTAGAGGACAAGGAAAAATGGAATCACCTATTTGAGGTGTGTTTTACAGTTCAGAAATCTTTAGATCTGTTGAAACAAGAGGTGCAGCTGAAACAACTCTGATGTGATGTGGTTGTTTGTAGTCATTTGCTACAGCAGCCCTATGAAACTAAGAACTCATTGTCTCTGCCCTTAAGATACAAGGTACAATGGATTCTGCGGTGTCTCAGTGTTAAAGAATCCACCTGCAAGGCAGGAGACATGGTTGGATCCCTGGGTCAGGAAGATACCCTGGAGAAGGAAATAGCAACCCACTGCAGTATTCTTGCCTAGAGAATCCCATGGACGGAGGAGCCTGGCAGGCCACAGTCCATGGGGTCGCAAAAGTAGAATACAACTTAGTGACTAAAACCATCAGTCACCACCACCTCCCACGTGGCTGAGGGCTTCAGAGCTGTGGTAACAAGCACAAGAGTTTAGGAGGTGAGAGAGCAAGAGATCTTATATTTGAACAGATCTTATATTTGAAAAGCCTTAAGCTGGGAGTAGCTCATGAATATCCAAAGGGGTTTCGGAAAGAAGGGTATCCAAGCAGAGAGAATGATGGGACAAATGAAATCCAGACTCAAGATGTTCAGAGGATGCGAAATGGGTCAGCATGGCTAGACTCATCTAGGGACCAGAGGTCTAGAAAAATAGGTTAGCGTTAGAAGGGCCCGAAAACAATGAGTATATTTTAACATATTTCTGATCCAGTGAAATTTTGAGCTGGTAGCATGCAGCCCAGTGGTTATTTTACATAGAGAAAATGAAATTAAGGATCAATGTACTTTCCCCAATAGCCAGGTCTGGAATAGAGTCAAGACCAAACTCCAGATCTTTTGCTTAGCTATCATTCATCTTTGTAAATAAATATGTCTTTCAAAGTATGCCTTACTCTCTGAACTAATTTTGAGAATTTTACTACTAAATGTCGATTAGCTGTTATTTTTTTAAGCCCCAATTATTTATATTCAATATTAACTACCTATCTGATTATGGGTTAGAAACACACACAATAAATCTTTTCATCAAAATTCCTAGTGGTGTTGCTGAACACCTTTCTAACATCCTTCTCCATTTCTTCTAAGCTTCTATAGCCCCCTTGCAGGAAAAAAATAACACAAATAGCTAGGTCTTAGTATGTGTTTTGCAGTGCAAAATAGATGTAGAAAAATCATCATTTGAAATATTTCATTTCTAATAGAAAAATAATCCATTATTTCACTACTCATCTAATTCCTGTTGACTTTTTAAAAATGAAATACAAATACATCATAAAATTCAAATACTGTGAAAAAATAAACATTAGGGACTCTCTTTAGTTTGCTCCCAGGTCTTTCCCCAAACATATACATCACCCACAAACTCTTCTCTCCAAACCCCATGAAAGTGTACATTTGTAAAAGTTTTTCTTAAATATATCACAATACAAAATGCGTTGTGCCTTGCTTTTTAATTTTCCTTAAAAATATTTCTGGAAGCTCTCTGAATATTGCAACCAACAGAACCATTTCTTTTCAAAAGGCTTTAAAATATTCTATTGCAAGGGTTTGCCATCATCTAATTAATATTAACCATCATTTAGTTAGCCCCCCATTATTTCCAATGTTTTCTTATTACAACTCCACCAAGATCTGGCCCATGCCCCGCCTCTCCAACTTCAGTCATTCCTTCCTTATGAACTGGAAACACACCAACCTACAAACTTATCTCTTACCTTAGAGTGTTTGTACTTGCTCTTGCTTCTGCAAAAGTTAGTGACTCTTTGTCACTGTGGTTTCAACTACTGACTGACCTATAACAAATAGACTGGTGATTATTATTCCAGCAAGGATGAGTTTATTCAGAATTAATAGAGAATTACAATTGAGAGTGTATAACTGTGGTAAACCATGCGCAAGTCACCACAGAGGAAGGGAAGGAGAACACTCTTATAGAGGTGAAAAGGAAGTGGGGAGGGTGTAATAAACAAAGAGACCACGGTTTTTCATTGATTCAGTTGTTGCCAGAAAAAAAGAGGAGTCTTTCTTCTTCCTGTTGGGCTCTGCTGTGGTTGCAGGGCAGGAGGGCTCCCCCTTCTGGTCTTTATTTAATTGAGATTTCTGTGTATTAATTTTTTATAAGACTCATAGTCACCTTCTCAGTGAAGCCTTCAGCGTTTAAATGAGCACTCCTATCTTTTCAGATGATGCTACTTAATTTTAATCTAAGAATGTCACCTTATATGAAATTATTTTGTCTTCTCTGGAATATCAGCGCCAAAAGGGCATGAGACCTGTCTTTCTTCTTCCCCTGACTCCCAAGAGCTCAGTAGAGCACAGGCTCAAGGAATATCTGGTAAATAAATGGTCAAAGGATAGTGTATTTAAAATGATTAAATAGGCTGCCAAATTGCTTTCCAGGTAAAGTCACCAGTTTTCACGACCACTGACAGTGTCTGTTTTGAATACTCTTAAAAACACTAATACTATCAAGAATTTACCATTTTTTGGTACTTGTCCAGTTTAAAGGTCAAGAAATAGGGACTTACCTCCAATTGTAATTTTTCTTCAGACACTGTTAAGAACAAATCAGATATTTGCTTTTAACAAAACCCCAACTCCATCTCCAGAAACTCACAGGTAATAACAGACAACAAAGTAAGTCAATAAAAATTTCTCATACTAGTTTAAAATTGACAGGATGCCTAGTGAGAATAACAGTTTAAAAATGGGGTCTTTTTAAGGCAAAAATAGGACTTATCCTTGCAAAATATAGCAAAATATTTGCTGGATTTTCTCACCCTTGTTTCCTTTGTTACTTTCCTTGCTTCTTTAGGAGCCTTCCCTTGTGGCTCAGATGGTAAAGAGTCCACCTGCAATGCAGGAAACTGGGTTCAATCCCTGGGTCAGGAAGATCTGCTGGAGGAGGGCATGGCAATCCACTCCAGTATTCTTGCCTGGAGAATCCCATGGACAGAGCAGCCTAGTGGGCCCAGTCCAGTGGGGTTGCATAGAGTCGGACAGGACTGAAGGACTAACCAAAACATGCCTCCCTTCTTTCATCCACTTAAATTACTTCACTTTACAAATATTTATTGATTACTCATATGCCCAGGTGCAGTGCTAAAATCCTGATCTAATCAGGCCACACCCACCTTCCACCATAAGATTAAGTCTTTTGGCCTAGCTCTACTTTCAGATTTACTCAGACTTTTGCTGCAGAAGTCTCTAGAATAACAACCCTTAAACGGAGAGATGAGGAAAGTTTGTATATGGAATATTTGGGAGCATCAACTTATAAATTAATTTGCCATATATGTGTGTGTATGTGTGTGCCTGCAAAGTCGGTTCAGTCGTGTCCAACTGGACTGTAGCCCACCAGGCTCCTCTGTAAGTGGGATTCTCCAGGCAAGAATACTGGAGTGGGTTGCCATGCCTTCCTCCAGGGGATCCCTAACCCAGGGATTGAACCCATGTCTCCTGTGTCTCCTGCATTGGCTGGTGGGTTCTTTACCACTAGTGCTACCTGGGAAGTCTGTCTGTCTGTCTGTCTATCTATATATACTGGATTAAAAAAAACCAAACCTCTAACTTTTTATTATACCCTCCTTATTTAAAGAGATGTTTCTCACAGTTTCCAGTTTTCAGCGGTTTGAGGCACTCGACTTTAAATGAAAATATCCTCTTTGGACCACCTTGGAGGTGGGGAGGTGCAGAGAAAGAGAATTTTCTTCCTGGTCCTAATGTCCACCTAATTTTTAAAGCATAGGTTCGTTATTCTTCTTATATTTTAAGCTTACAATTACATGTGTATATTATTAGATGCCTCGATGTCCCATTTCACTTTTCTTAATTTGTGGGGAATGAGTGGAGGGAGGGACAGAGTAAAAAATACCTTCCCTCTGAGAAAATAAAGAGGGTGTATATGGAAACTAAGGTTAAAACACTGGTGTGAGACTGGGAGGTCAGTAGGGGTCAATGGTACATTTAGCCCTCTCCTCAAAGGTGATCCTGTTCCACCTACACCCGTAAAATAAATAAAGCGAATTTCTTATGCATGCAAATAGTTTTTGCATTGGACCAGTTGGTCCAGTTCTCCTATCTGCTAACTTCCTTAGCCCCTTTGTTTCAGTTCACTATCTCTCTGCTCCTGCACTATCTCTACCCTTTCCCATATCCAAACCCTCCACCTAACCTCCCTCCTCTTCTGGCTTCTAGTCACTCTCGACTTTCTGCCACCTTCCCCCTCAGCATCCCCAGCCGGCACGTGACTCGGGGGCTCCGCAGACCGGGCCCCAAGTTTCCTTGAGTCAAAGCCAGAGCTCGGTGGTGAGCGACCTGGACGGTGCGGCAGGGGCAAGAAGGTAGAAAATGCGTTCGTTTCACTTGGCATCTCAGCGCAAATTTGCCTGGAGTTCTTGGCGAGGAAGTGGGCAGGTTTCATTATTTACTTATAGCCTACGTGCTAAGCTCGCCCTGGGGCTTCTCTTGGTTTTCAGAAACTTCATTCAAACGCCAAGCAAGGCGGCCAACGAGGTCGGGACTGGGCGTTGTAGATGACCTCAAAGCTACTTCCACCCCCTCCAAGCCCTTCCTTCTCTCCCCTAGTCACCTTTACGTATACAAAACTGCCCCCGGGGCTAGAGAGGTCTCGCTCTCTCTCGCAAAGGGTTAAAATTTGTCTGATCGCATGAGGGGGAGGAGATTCCCCATAGACAAGTAAAAAGGGCGATGGACAAACGTGCGGGCACTAAGACCGCAAGGCATTCGTTTCCTCCTACGGTGGATGCGGACGCCGGGAGGAGCAGAGTCCCGGAGAGAGGAGCTGGGAGCCGAGGCGCAGGCAATGCTCAACCCCGACTGTAGCTGAGAGAGGCTGGGGGAAACCGGTTGCCGGAGACCGACCGGCGAGGGGAAGACCTTGGGGGGTGGGTGGGGGAAACAAACTGGAGAGCACTCGAAATCTAGCTCTTTACAGATTATTTTATTTTGTGTAGAGAATACGTAGCGACTCTGAAGATCAGCCCCAGTGAACATGTCAGTGTTGACTTTACAAGAATATGAATTCGAAAAGCAGTTCAACGAGAATGAAGCCATCCAGTGGATGCAGGAAAACTGGTAGGTGATGCTTTCGTGTGATACTGTCCCCGGGAGCCNCTCTCGACTTTCTGCCACCTTCCCCCTCAGCATCCCCAGCCGGCACGTGACTCGGGGGCTCCGCAGACCGGGCCCCAAGTTTCCTTGAGTCAAAGCCAGAGCTCGGTGGTGAGCGACCTGGACGGTGCGGCAGGGGCAAGAAGGTAGAAAATGCGTTCGTTTCACTTGGCATCTCAGCGCAAATTTGCCTGGAGTTCTTGGCGAGGAAGTGGGCAGGTTTTATTATTTACTTATAGCCTACGTGCTAAGCTCGCCCTGGGGCTTCTCTTGGTTTTCAGAAACTTCATTCAAACGCCAAGCAAGGCGGCCAAAGAGGTCGGGACTGGGCGTTGTAGATGACCTCAAAGCTACTTCCACCCCCTCCAAGCCCTTCCTTCTCTCCCCTAGTCACCTTTACGTATACAAAACTGCCCCCGGGGCTAGAGAGGTCTCGCTCTCTCTCGCAAAGGGTTAAAATTTGTCTGATCGCATGAGGGGGAGGAGATTCCCCATAGACAAGTAAAAAGGGCGATGGACAAACGTGCGGGCACTAAGACCGCAAGGCATTCGTTTCCTCCTACGGTGGATGCGGACGCCGGGAGGAGCAGAGTCCCGGAGAGAGGAGCTGGGAGCCGAGGCGCAGGCAATGCTCAACCCCGACTGTAGCTGAGAGAGGCTGGGGGAAACCGGTTGCCGGAGACCGACCGGCGAGGGGAAGACCTTGGGGGGTGGGTGGGGGAAACAAACTGGAGAGCACTCGAAATCTAGCTCTTTACAGATTATTTTATTTTGTGTAGAGAATACGTAGCGACTCTGAAGATCAGCCCCAGTGAACATGTCAGTGTTGACTTTACAAGAATATGAATTCGAAAAGCAGTTCAACGAGAATGAAGCCATCCAGTGGATGCAGGAAAACTGGTAGGTGATGCTTTCGTGTGATACTGTCCCCGGGAGCCCCGCGCGGTTTCCCGGTGTGCCTTAATGTCGGTACTCCCTTTCTGGGGCGTGAATGGAGCGAGAAACCGCGGGTAGCGGAAGCGGATCGCTGAGTTCCCGGGTCTCCCCGGTGCAGGAGACATTGGGGCTGCATGAAGCGCGTGAGTATGTGGGTGCCCCTGAGTGAACCGTGGCTACACATGCATCTTTAACATAGATTATATAACACAGAACATACATGTGTACATAGAGTGCGACAGGGAAGGCGGGAGAGACGCCACAGACCCTACCTGTGCTGCTCCTGGTTTCCCTCTAGATTTGGGTTTTCTTGCTTGGCCTCCTGCAAGCAGAGTGTGAAAGGCAGTGGAGATAGGAACCGGTCTCCGGCTCTGTTTAACCCTCTCCCCTCCGCCGTTCTCTGCTCTCTGGTCCTCGCCCTTTTCCCATCCTTCCTGTCTGTCCTTCCTTTCTCCTTGCAGCTCTCCTAGTTCACTGTCTTCCTCCTTGCTGCTCCCCAGCCAGATTCCTCCTTTCCTGGACCCCTTTTCCCCACGCAGATCCCCTTCCAGTTTCATGAAGAGACGGAGGCGGGGAGTGGGGGAGGAGGGGACAATGAAAACAGTAATAAAAATGAATGAACCCGAGCGAGTGGAGCCACGCCATTATTAAGTTTGTTTTACGGAAACGCCTTTTGGACACACTCGATTCTAATTTAGTGGGAAGCTGCTGATTGGAGTTGAGACACAGATTAAAAACCCCTGGGTCCGCAGAGTCCTTGTGGGGTGGGGAATGTTCCCCACACAACTTCTAACCCGGGAAAGCATCTTTCTTGTTAACTGTGTTCCCTCCGCCAGCCCTTTTGGAAATTCGTGTGAGAAGCGATCCCGTGTCACCTTGCAATATTTAACAGGGGAGGGTATGTATGTTCATCTCGCTTCTAGCTTGTAGACGGAGCTGCTGTGGCAGACATTCTCTAACCACCCCACCTTAACCCCGTGTCTGACGACCAGTAAAGAGAAAGCCTAAGGCAACCCCCAGCTAGGCAGCTGCTGGCAGCCACCCAGGTACTGTTGGAGAGGGTCGGGCCGAGGGGGCTCTCGGAAGGTGGGGGATTCCGCCTGCCGCGTGCGCTAGCGCGTGGCCCCGGCGCCCTCACGACCTGCCTTCCCTCCCCCAGGTCATCAATGGGAAACCGGAGAAGCTAGCGCGCCCGGAGGCTGGGGCGGGTGGGTGCTCTGCGCCGGAACCCGGGAATGGGGGCTCAACGTCTTCTCCTCGGGAGGTTCGGCCGCCGCTCCCGTCTCCTCCCTCGCGGCCGGCCCGCAGGGGACCAGCTGGCCTTTTGCGGCCTGAGCGCTGCCGGGCCCGCCCCCTGCGCCGGGCGCGCCGGCGGGGCTGGGCCGGTTGGGGCGGGCGCGGCGCGCGGCCTGGCGCGCTCACACTTGCTGCGGCGTGGCTCGGGGCTTCCTCGGGCGCGGGGGCCGAGGGCCACATCCGGAAGCCAGGAGGGCCACGCGATTCGCTCGGAAGGCTGGGAAGTGCGGCAGCGCTCTGGGCCGAGACCCATCCTGGGCCTCCGAGGGCGAAGCGCCGAGGGTGGGCCCGGAAGACGGTTGTGCACCGAGAGACTCGATTCCGTAGGAGTTTAGACAATTAAGGCCTCTGCGCTTGGGGAAGCCAAGCCTCCCTGGGCCCCACCAGAGGGACCTTCTTTACAGGCACTTCCTCCTCCCGCGTAGGGGGTGGCGCTGAAGGCCGGGCGGGGGCGGTGCCTGGGGGGTTGGTGGCGCCGGGGGCCGCGCGGCGGACCAGCAGAAGGCGAAGGTCTTCACTGCAACTGTTGGTCGTGGTGTCTTGTCGCACCGCTCAGCCCATCTTCCCGCCCCATCGGCCCTGCACTCTCTGTGTTTCCTAATATCTGACCAGTCTCCAACTTGCTGCACCCTTGTTGAACCTGCCCCTCCGGAACTGGCCTCCCCTGGGCCGGCTGCTCGAGCTCACTGTGGGCTAGCCCCTCTCCTTGCACCTCCTCTATGGATACTCCTNTCTCCTTGCACCTCCTCTGTGGATACTCCTCCTACTCACTTGTTGCCTTTTCTCTGGGGCCACTTTCGGTGCTTCCACCGCCTCCTGGTACTATTTCCCGCCTCTTTCAATATTGGACTGCCCTGGTGACTCAGAACGTAAAGCGTCTGTCTACAATGTGAGAGACTTGGGTTCGATCCCTGGATTGGGAAGATTCTCTGGCGAAGGAAATGGCAACCCATTCCAGTACTCTTGCCTTGAAAATCCAATGAACAGAGGAGCTTGGTGCAGGCTACTATCCATGGGGTCACGAAGAGTCGGCCACGACTGAGCGACTTCACTTTAACTTGCTCTATTGACCAATACATCAAACAGGGCCTAACCCTCTGGGGATTGAAAATGGGAAAAAAACGCACCAATTTATCTTCGCCCGTTGGACTCTTAAACTCTTAGCGCTTTTTCTGTACATTTCATCTGCCAGTATCTTTCCTAGCTTTTTATTCATATGCGTTAAGTATTTAGATGTATGTCTGTGCCTTCTAGGAGAAGGAAATGGCAACGCACTCCAGTATTCTTGCCTGGAGAATTCCATGGATGGAGGAGCCTGGTGGGCTACAGTCTATGGGGTCACAGAGAGTCAGACACGGCTGAGTGACTAACACACACTGTGCCTCCTGCTAGACCATCATCTCTTCAGGGCACGCTTCTCATTCTGCTCTTGAATGCACCTTGAAGAATGCATTGTACAGGCAGATGCCTGGGAAAAGTCTTAACTAGTGAGTTAAAGTGATGATGGATGTCTATTTTATTGCCAGCACAGCTACCTGAACCTTAGCAGACTTGGCCTTCCCTTGAGTTTTGAATACTATGCCGTAGTCATATATTAGGAGTTCCCCTTCCTGACTTCTTCTCTCTTTGACCCTAATTGTCTTGTTTCCTTTTTATATCCCAGAGTGTATGCATTTCTCCCAGTATCCTTGGGTGCCCATTTTATAAACCTGTCCCAAAATGTCAACAGCCAAAAAGTCTTGAACTAGGTGTATAAGAAAATGAAGGTTTTTTCCTTTTCATTTCCCTTGTTAACCAAAGCTTACACCCTCTTGAGGAGAGGGGACGTTTAGGAAGCACAAGGTCTTGCATTTGCCAGACTTATTAACTACAGATGACTTGAAATAGTTTCTGGAGGAAAAACAATGTTGTGAAGTTTCTTCTGTATTTTTTGGACAAATTTTCAGTTGTCCTTAAAAATTCCCTAGACATAGCCTCAAATAAAACTCAGTTTACAGAGTTAAGTTATAACTTACCTCTCAAAGATTAAGCTGCACTCACTGTGTTTTGAAGAATGGTAAGGAAGGTCAGGAGTGCTGTTTTGTCAGGATGCTGTCTGCACTACCTTTTGAATATGATTTAAGAAGGCCTTTATTAAACTTATCCTATAATCTGTACTTTACTACATATTAATGTAATGGGATCCTTATTTTGGAGTGATGTTTTTATAAACTAAAGAGTTCAACTGAGGCAAATTTATCAAGTTTATTGCTGCTCAATGATTAACCCTGTATTCGTTTTAGACATGGGATAAATACTATGGACCATTTTACTTTTCTAGCAAATAGTTTCACATATAATACATTAGAAAAACTATGGGAAAATGCAGAGTAATAAATATGCCTTGGAGAATCACCCTGAGCCACATCTTTATATGTCAATTAAAAAATATCCTGGGTAATATTATGTGGTAAATGAGGGTATATTGCATGAGATAGAGGAAAATACCTGCTTTTAGCTTAACATTTTAAGTTCTGATTTGACACTGAAAAGCCCTTGTGGTTTTACAGCATTGAAAATAGAGGCGTTTTGTTCTTTTATGAGATGTCTGGCCTTTACCTGTTATTTTCACAAATAGCTGACTTCATTTATTAGGTCTGCTGGGAAGGGGGCAAAATTGCCTAGGGATTGGTAAAGTGACATAAAATTCACTGACTGAGAAGAGCAGCTGGGCTCTGCTCTGCCTTCTCTTTCAGCAGCCTGCCAGGTCTGTGCTAGCAGTGGTGGATGCTAGTTGCTTCAGTTGTAATTGTCTGACCAATGGTGATTATCTTCTGATGTCGGCTGACACGGTGTTCACCAATAAGAAAGCAGGAGGCCTGTGCTGACTGCTGTAACATTATGTATGTGAGGTGACGTCATCACAGGGTTTGCCTAGAACCTCCCCCGCTCCCCTCTGGCATCCTTCACATCCAGCCTTTCACTGCTTTGTATATTTTTCTGACCTTCTTTCCACCCTTGGTAATGGTTATAAAGATTTTATTGTTTTTATATTTTGTATGCTGTGTTTGAGGTCTATAAGATAGTGTGGGGATTTTTAGAAGTAAATACTGTCTGGCTAAGGAAACTACAGATTGGTTTTTACTAAGGGAAAAAATTAAACACTGTTAAAAAGAAATTGCACATCTTTTTGTTTTTTCTTAGATGTGAGATTTGGAAGGTAACATACAATGTCAATATGAAAAAAACAAAGTATTATAAGCCTGTGTTAGATTTTTACTCACAATATAGCATTTGATGTCTATCACACTTTGGAATGTAGGCTGTTTTTCCTGTAGTGACAATTGCTTTGCATTGATCTCTAAAATCCTCCTTGTGACTTGTATGTTTTTGTAAGAAAAGTGGCTGGAAAACAGTACCATCTGTGGTCATAAGACAGAAAAGGCCACAATGTCTCATTTAATCAATACAAATTTGGTCAGCTGTCTAGGAAACTACTGGGTCCACACTGTACCCAGTGTGTTTTGCCATTTAGTTTGGAGAATCACAGTTCATATTAGCCTTAAAACTGAAAGTCCTATTCAATAAACTTTAGAAAGCACTTGAGATGTTGGCCTCTTATGCACCAAGTTAAGAGTGAGAACACTGAGAAAATGTATACAGAGGAAAATTGTGATCTCTGATGTGATCCTGCTGTTGCTGCTACTGCTAAGTTGCTTCAGTCATGTCCAACCCTGTGTGACCCTATAGACAGCAGCCCACCAGGCTCCCCCATCCCTGGGATTCTCCAGGCAAGAACATTGGAGTGGGTTGCCATTTCCTTCTCCAGTGCATGAAGGTGAGAAGTGAAAGTGAAGTCGCTCAGTCGTGTCCAACTCTTTGCGACCCCATGGACTGCAGCCCACCAGGTTCCTCCGTCCATGGGATTTTCCAGGCAAGAGTACTGGAGTGAGGTGCCACTGATCCTAGGAAATAATATTGTGTAAGAACTTTAATCTGAACTTTTATGTGATGTATATTCATGCAGTCTGGTTTTTCTAGGGTTTCCAGGAATAATGCAAATTATTTTATGATTATCTGTCTCTATATTCGCATTAGTAATTAAATATGAATATAGTGATAAAATGTTTACATAGGCCTTTTGTTAAATTGGAGGTTAAATTTTGTGGTCTAGACACAACTCCTTGGTGCTTTTAATGTTCAGTTCAGGCCAGTGGCTCAGTCGCGTCCGACTCTGCGACCCCATGAATCGAAGCACGCCAGGCCTCCCTATCCATCACCAACTCCTGGAGTTCACTCAAACTCATGTACATCGAGTCGGTGATGCCATCCAACCATCTCATTCTCTGTCACCCCCTTCTCCCAGCATCAGGGTCTTTTCAAATGAGTCAGCTCTTCGTATCAGGTGGCCAAAGTATTGGTTTTAGCTTCAACATCAGTCCTTCCAAAGAACACCCAGGACTGATCTCCTTTAAGATGGACTGGTTGGATCTCCTTGCAGAAGGGACTCAAGAATCTTCTCCAACACCACAGTTCAAAAGCATCCATTCTTTGGTGCTCACCTTTCTTCACAGTCCAACTTCACATCCATACACGACCACTGGAAAAGCCATAGTCTTGACTAGACAGACCTTTGTTGGCAAAGTCATGTCTCTGCTTTTGAATATGCTATCTAGGTTGGTCATAACTTTCCTTCCAAGGAGTAAGCGTCTTTTAATTTCGTGACTGCAATCACCATCTGCAGTGATTTTGGAGCCCCAAAATATAAAGTCTGACATTATATTTTTCTTTATATTTAAACTGTTTCCACTGTTTCCCCATCTTTTTGCCATGAAGGGATGGAACCAGATGCCATGATCTTAGTTTTTAATCTTAGCTTTTAATGTTAGATGATAGTAAATTCCAAGTGTCAGGATCACATTGGAATTTAATTACAAAGTCAATCCACTCTAGATCCAAGATTTGCTTTGCCTGTTTATCTTTAAGGAGAATCTATTTTGTGGGAAAGTTTTGAGTGGGGAAAGAGGCTTAGAAATACTTTGGAGAGCATAAACAACCATCTGACCTGTCTTAAGCCAACAAAGTAAAATGGAATACAGCAAATCAAGAGTTCATATTTGGTTCAATGATCTGGATATTTCATGTCCAACACTTTGTAAGATGAGTTATCCAAAAATTGTTGCTACAATTCACTTAATTTGTCATGTCTAGATACAGGTGAGCTGAGCTGGCTTTTATTAATAAGAATCAGACAACAGTCGACAAATTTGCCTTAGCTTTCTATTTTTATTCTTAGCTTCAAATCCATCTGTTCCACCTACTTTCCATTTATCTTTGTTAGAAGAGCACAGACACTTACCTGGAAAAGTTTACCTTAGGAAAATTACCCATATCACAGATATTCCTGTTGATAGTCTAAGGAAATCTGAATGAAAATATAACATGGCTTTATTGAAAGGTAAAGGCTCAGAACTTCATTTCTTTGTTTGTATTCTGATTATGAGTATATGGCTTCCCTGGTGGCTCAGAGGGTAAAGTGTCTGCCTGCAATGCAGGAGACCTGAATTCAGTCACTGGGTGGGGAAGATCCCCTGGAGAAGGAAATGGCAACCCACTCCAGTACTCTTGCCTGGAAAATTGCATGGACAGAGGAGCCTGGTAGGCTGCAGTCCATTGGATCGCAAAGAATCGCACACAACTGAGCAACTTTACTTCTTCTGTGAGTATATATATATGGGCAGGTATGAACATGTAAAGTTCAGAACTTTAACAGCATCCTTAACTGTATTTAACTTACAATTATTTTATAAGAATCCTTTTTTGAAAGAAGACTGCCCTAGTCAAACATGGAGTTGTAATTTTAAGTTCATTGAGCAAAAAGCATCCCGAATCACAGATCTTTGTAAGTCATCTAAGCTTATATCTAAGCTTTATAAGTCATCAAGGCTTACAATTTTTTTGTGATTTCTTTCTGTACTGAGTACTCATGATTTTTAGTTTCAAGGTTATTCATCTTAGTATATTAGAATGACAGGTATTTTTAGGAACCCTTTTGTTGAGTCAGTCACCCACTGTGAACTTTCTAAAATTTAACTTCAAAACCTGTGTGTCCAAAATAATGTACAAATGAAAGATTCATTTTCTTAAAGATAAATTTCAGATGTCTTTCGCTCAACCCTTAATTTTCTTTTTAAACAGTCGTTTAGATTCTGAGACTGATTTTTTTTTCCTGGATTTTATTTAAAATTTATTGTAATGGGGTCCGCACAAAAGGAAGGGGTGAAGAGTGGGGAACATTCAGTGGACACAGGAATGTGGCCAGTGTCACAGGTTCTTAGTTGGGGAGAAGGGTGAAAAGAGGAGGCCAGGCTGGAGCTGGTGTGGAGTAGGGAAGGGGGAGACCGTGGCTGCATCCTCCCACCCCAGGAAACGCCTCTCGTCCCTGGAGCCCCTCCTTTGCCCTGGGCCCCCGGGGTTCCATCCCTTGTCCTGCCTCTGGCCCCAGTGGCTCTTTTGCTCCCCTTGACTTGTTTTCCCTTGGCAGATTTTTAAGCAGGATAATGTTCAGGGCCTGACCGCAAACAATCCCACCTGATGAAAGTACAGCCTTTGTGAGGCTGAATTTTTGAATTGACTATTAACACTTAATGGGCAGCACACAAGATCATTCTCTGACGACTGGCAAGATTAATGAAATGCATGTTTATACATAAATGTCCATACATTTACTTAGAAAAGTATATGTTTATATATATACACACAAACCTGTAAGTACACATAACTATGTTAAAGTGACTTTTTAAAAAACTGAAAACCGATACCCCATTAAAGACCACTTTTTGTGTATTTCCTGCTAATAGAAGAGCATCTTCCTTGGGAATTCCCTGGAGGTCCAGTGGTTAGGACTTGAAGCTTTCACTGCCATGGGCCAAGGTTCAATCCCTGGTTGGGGAACTGAGATCTCACAAGCTACCTGGTGCCACGAACACAGCAACAGAAGCATCTTCCTGAATCCAGTGTACTTTTCTAAAATTCGCTGCAAAGAGGTCCTAATTTGAATATTTTGTCAATTTCTTTAAATAATACTATTTAGTAAATTTCTTAAAACTACAAAATTTGAACATTTAGTACTTGAATTTAACCCGTTACTAATAATTTTAAAAAATCTTCAATATGGGTAATAGTAGGGGAAACCCTCAAGTCCCAATTGCCTGGCTCCTTCTATTTATAATAGAAGTATGGTATAAAAGTTTTTATGATACTTGGTCCACTCCAACTGGGGTAATTGACTTTTTTAGGTGAAGTGGGTTCAGTTGAATTGAAGTTGAGAATTTCATGATCTTGTTTTAGGAGCCTCAGTGAGGTAGTGGTGGTGCAGGGGTGGCGGCTGGTAGGGGAAAGCCTGATGAAAAGGTCTACACCTGAAACTTTGTTTTTTAATGTGTGAGATTTCTCTTGAAGTCTATGGATGCCTTAGGCATTTAAAAGCTGGTATAGCAGTGGTTATCATTACAATAAGAGGGTAGGAAGCTCTATAAAAAGTCACTCTAAATATCAAGGTCTGTAGTTTCCTTTCAATTTTATGACTTTTTGACATAGATTTAAAGATCTTAGAAAGGAGGGTAAGTTTTCTTTATTCTGAAGTAATGATACTAACAGTTGAGAACATGGTCATTTACTGATTACAGGCATTCTTTTAAAGTGTTTTATATTTGTTAATAACAATATCCTCCCAGCCACCCTTTGATGTATTATCTTTTTGATTTTAAACAACAGGAAATGAGGCCCAATGAGGT
Source organism: Raphicerus campestris (assembly GCA_006410735.1). NCBI lineage: Eukaryota > Metazoa > Chordata > Mammalia > Artiodactyla > Bovidae > Raphicerus > Raphicerus campestris. Next base: position 1,334,631 of record SJYW01024059.1, read on the forward strand.
TTCACAAGTTGGAATTTGTATGTAGGGACGAAAAAAGAGAAATGGGCTCTAGCATTGACCAAAGCTTAGCCACCCAGGCCTTAATCATCCCCCTGTTTGTGTTAGAATAAATATTCAATCAATAAAAAAATGTGCTTGGAGACTTGGCAGCACTGTGAACATGGAAGAGATCTGCAGTTTTTAGTTTAGGATCTTACAGTGTCTGTTTCCTATTGTTCAATAAGTGGATCCTGATCACTGAAGGCAAGAATAACTACGAAAAGCACTATTAATTTTATAATTGCCCTATGCAGATATGGATACTGTAATCATGTAGAACTATTATNGCCATTCCTTTCACCAGGGGATCTTCCCAACCCAGGGATCAAACCCAGGTCTCCTGCGTTGCAGGTGAATTCTCTCCAACCGAGCCACCAGGGAAGCCTCTAATTGGGCAAAACACTTCCTTATTCTTGACTTGGTCAACCGCTGAAAGAACCTGAAAACTTTCTCAGGAAGCTCCTTTCAGTCCATTCTACTTAGGGTGGCTCTGATTATTAGGAGACTGTTCTAATTACTGCCTGAAAGTTATGATACTCCTAGTCCTGACTAGCTATAGTTTATTCTCACATCTCTGTGACTATCTTGTATGCATTTGAAAATGACTCCTTTCTCCTCTCTAGGCTTTCTTTTTTAAAATATCATCAGCAGTCCTCTGGTAATCTGCCTGGATACTTGTCAAAAATAAAAAATTAGAACTCCTGTACTTTTGAATAATTGTTACCTACTAGGAAACTCCTGAGAAAGATATTAAAGCTTACTCAAATTTGGCACTTATATGTTAAAATGAGTAAGCCTATATTAGAGGTGCAGCAGGCGAGGGGGGCTTCTAATTTAGTATTCTGCTGAAAAGTCTGCCACATGTTGCTTCGGAACATTACAAAGCTCCTATTGTATATGACATTCTGGAAATTTTAAGGATTCTGTTAACCCTGAGCTACCAGGCTTGTCTTGAGTTGTAGTTGCTTTTCAGTGACTGTTCCTGCTTTCATGTTTGCAGAAACATTTTTTGGTAACTATTTCATGATGGCTGATATTGTTTGTGATTATACTGCTTTGGTTGGTGCTCAGCTCTTCTTCAGTTCTTTATAATTACTGGGCTCACTGTCTACCAACAAAAGGGTAGCTTGGGGGTAAAAAAAAAAAAAAAAAAGAGAGAGAACTGCATTCTATGTCCTCGATCCTTAACCAGGTGTTTGGGCCACAGTCACACGGAGAGTTTGTTTTTTCTTGGAATACACATGTACGGGCTTCATCTCTGAGATTCAGAAATGATGGGTCCATGGTGGGGCCCAAGTACTGGGAAAGATCTTCCAAGCTGAAGCTTGTGTCAGTGATGAGTGCTGCCCTGACAACTGCTGATTTCATCTCAGTCTCTGGGTCTGTCTTCTCAGGTCGTTGATTTCACACATTGGACGCCTCTTCCTCTTCCAGCCTGCTTTGCTTCCTTTGTCAGCTCCCTGGGACCAGGATATCTAGCTGCCCAACGCCCTGCTATCCCTTCTTATCTCTAATGCACAACAAAGACCTTTGTGATCTGGCCCTCAATTTGCTTTCTCTCAGTGGTTTCCATTGCCAGTCACCTCCTTCAGGCCCCCATCACTACTTCTGTTTCCTACCTCCATCTCTCCTTGCTCACTTTCCTATCCCAGCTCTCTGCCTTCTCCTGTCACTCCTATGGTAAAAAAACTCTCAATGGTTTCCCACTGTCTGTAGGATAAATCCAAAATTTTCTGATTGATTTGAAAGGTCATTCAAAATCCAGCTCCAAGATTATCTTCCTAATGTTACCTGTTGAAAGGACTTCCCTGGTTGCTCAGACAGTAAAGTGTCTGTCTACATGCAGGAGACCTGGGTTCGATCCCTGGGTCAGGAAGATCCCTTGGAGAAGGAAATGGCAACCCACTTCAGTATTCCTGCCTGGAGAATACCATGGATGGAGGAGCCTGGTAGGCTACAGTCTACAGGGTTGCAAAGAATTGGACACGACTAAGTGACTTCACTTTCTCCCAGGCCTATTCAAATAAAAATTCCTTCTCTTCCCCACCCATCAAAATCTCTTGCTATTTTTTGTGTGGTTTGCTTGCACTTGGCTCATAAATAGGTTAGTATTCTTCTATATTGGGCTTCCCTGGTGGTTCAGATGGTAGAGAATCTGTCTGCAATGCAGGAGATCTGGGTTCGATCTCTGTGTTAGGATGATCCCCTGAAGTAGAAAATTGCAACCCACTCCAGTATTCTTGCCTGGAGAATCCCATGGACAGAGAAGGATGGTGTGCTATAGTCCATGGGGTCACAAAGAGTCAGACTCGACTGAGTGACTTTCACTTTTCTCTCTTCTGTCTTTGAAATAAGTGCCTATCACAGAATTTGGCGTGTAGTTGCCCTTACTGTGTGTGGACTAGATGAATGCAGGTATGCATGGATGTTATTGTTGTTTAGTAGCTAAATCCTGTCTGACTCTGCAACCCCCTGGACTGTAGCCCACCAGTCTCCTCTGTGCATGGCAGTTCTGGAGTAGGTTGCCATTTCCTTCTCCAGAGGATCTTCCTGATGCAAGGACCAAATCCCGTATTGGCAGGCAGTCTCCTGCATTGCCAGCCAGATTCTTTACCACTGAGCCACCAGGGAAGTCATGCATGAATGTACAAGGCTGTTTACTCACTCTCAGATGTATTTATTATTCAATATCTCTTTATGTTGTCCTTAAGTGAATTATGGACTGATTAGTACCTTCTTGAAATAATAATATTCCAGTCAGAAAGAAGTCAAAAATTTGCTTAAAGTGGTAGGGAAGGTGGGATTGTATACACAAGGGGAAAAGAAAATCAGAAAAATAATACCAAAATAGTAAAAAGTAGTTGTATAAATGATGATTATTTATTTTTCTTTTTGCTGTTCCAGTTTTCCATAATTTTTTTATATTACGTTCTGGGTATGTAAGGTGGTGAGATTTTGCATATTGGTCTTTTTTTTTTTTTCATTTTTTGCATTAACTATAATTTAGTCAAGGCTATGGTTTTTCCTGTGGTCATGTATGGATGTGAGAGTTGGACTGTGAAGAAGGCTGAGCGCCGAAGAATTGATGCTTTTGAACTGTGGTGTTGGAGAAGACTCTTGAGAGTCCCTTGGACTGCAAGGAGATCCAACCAGTCCATTTTGAAGAAGATCAACCCTGAGATTTCTTTGGAAGGAATGATGCTAAAGCTGAAACTCCAGTACTTTGGCCACCTCATGCAAAGAGTTGACTCACGGGAAAAGCCTCTGATGCTGGGAGGGATTGGGGGCAGGAGGAGAAGGGGACGACCAAGGATGAGATGGCTGGATGGCATCACGGNCTCATGCAAAGAGTTGACTCACTGGAAAAGCCTCTGATGCTGGGAGGGATTGGGGGCAGGAGGAGAAGGGGACGACCAAGGATGAGATGGCTGGATGGCATCACGGACTCAATCGATATGAGTCTGAGTGAACTCCGAGAGATGGTGATGAACAGGGAGGCCTGGCGTGCTGTGATTCATGGGGTCGCAAAGAGACACGACTGAGCGACTGAACTGAACTGATAATATATTTACTTCATAGTAAAAGACAGGCTTTATTTTACAGTGGTGTATTATCCGATATAAGGTGAAAATTACTTAAAGAAAAAACCAATACATGTTTTAATAAACATTAAGCAGCATCAGTTCAGTTCAGTCGCTCAGTCGTGTCTGACTCTTTGCCACCCCATGAATCGCAGCACGCCAGGCCTCCCTGTCCATCACCATCTCCCAGAGTTCACTCAGACTCACTTACATCGAGTCCGTGATGCCATCCAGCCATCTCATCCTCTGTCGTCCCCGTCTCCTCCTGCCCCCAATCCCTCCCAGTGTCAGAGTCTTTTCCAATGAGTCAACTCTTCGCACGAGGGGGCCAAAGTACTGGAGTTCAGCTTTAGCACCAGTTCTTCCAATGAACACCCAGGACTGATCTCCTTTAGAATGGACTGATTGGATCTCCTTGCAGTGCAAGGGACTCTCAAGAGACTTCTCCAACACCACAGTTAAAAAGGATCAGTTCTTCAGCACTCAGCTTTCTTCACAGTCCAACTCTCACATCCATACATGACCACAGAAAAAACCATAGCCTTGACTAGACGGACCTTTATTGGCAAAGTAATGTCTCTGCTTTTTAATATGCTATCTAGGTTGCTCATAACTTTCCTTCAAACATAAAAGCATTTTGTGAGGACAGAAATGCACATTCTTACTTCAGGTTAATGTACTTCATCAGATTAAGGTAGAGGTAAGCCATGCTGTTGATTGAGGTCACAATAAATTTCTCTCTCTTTCCAATTCCAAATTATACAGGTGTTTTGTTTTTTTTTTTTAGTAGGAAAGTGTCCTGCTTCTTTAAGGGAAGGTTATAACAGACACTTGTTTGACTTGAATATGACAACTTTAAGTCGGGTTTCAGGAATGTATCTAATAGGGCAAAGGTTCCCCAGGGACAAGAGTCATCTAATCTAACAGCAATGACAGATTAAACATAAACCTGCCTCTGGAGAGCAAAAAACAATAGGATAATTGGCTCAGGGACCTTGTGGCATCTGGAAATAGACTGAACACACGTACATTGGATATATCATTAACAAATACTCCAGCACTGCCCATTGCCTGGGAGACAGAGTCTGATTTAGAGGTGCTGGAAGGATTTAGTTACTGTCTGCCGTGAAGGTTATAAGGGGTATAAAGGACCAATCTAGTCCAGAGGCCAGCCTCTGTGGAGCCAGAAAATCTGGTGTGTCTGGTCTGGTAGGAAGGATCAGGGATCTGACTGGGAACTAAGTGAGGAGAGATTTTTCACAGGATTGCCTTGCAGAGATCTAATCACTTTGGGGCATTGCTTTGAACACTTACTGCTTCTGTATTTCCTCNGGTGAATTATGCTCATCCTACCTTCACACATTGAAATATTGTTCTTGTTCAGTTGCTCAGTTGTGTCTTAGTCTTTGCAGCCCCATGGACTGCAGCACAGCAGGCTTCCCTGTCCTTCACTGTCTCCTGGAGTTTGCTCACACTCATGTCCATTGAGTCGGTGATGTTATCCAGCCATCTCATCCTCTGTCGTCCCCTCCTCCTGCCCTCAGTCTTACCCAGCATCAGAGTCTTCTCCAGTGAGTCGGCTGTTTTCATCAAGTAGCCAAAGTATTGGAGCTTCAGCTTCAGCCTCAGTTCTTCCAGTGAATATTCAGGGTCAATTTCCTTTATGACTGGTTTGATCTCCTTGCTGTCCAAGGGACTCGCTAGAACATAGATTCCAACGAAAAGTGGTGCAATTGTATACTCCTTTCAGGATAAAACTTTTCTTAGTGAGTAGAATACATAGCCTCTTTTATGTTTATAATCTGTCTTGTCTAGATGTGCTCTAATAGATTTAAACTATTTTCCTTAGGTGGTTATAATATAACAGCTCCAAATGCCCTGTTTATATGCAAAGTCTAGAATATTGGGAATATAGTAGTTTACCCAAGTATTGCTATAAGCTGTGTTTTCATTGATCTTGAGTCAGACCATCAATAGCATGCCAGTTGTTTTCAGTAGTTGGCTTAAATTGCTTTTTTTTTCACCTGAAAATAATACTCTTGTTTTCTCGTGAGTTCAGCTGAATTTAAATATTTAATATTTCCACGCTAGTTCCTGAAGTTTGTATATGCATTGTTTTTCATCAAATTATATGTGTGTGGAGGCCTAGAATTAGGAGATATACATAAAATCTTTACTTTTTTCTTACGATTTTATGTAGAAAAGTATTAGGATGCATCTTGATAGAGATATGTATTGTTACAAACACTTTGTAAGGGAATAAACTCTTATTAAGTTGTAGCTTTTTTTTTTTTTTCAGTTCCTTTGTAGTTATAGTTTCTTCATTCATTGGGTAGGCCTGGTGCAAGTAACTTGAAATTATACATTGTCAGAAATTTAGGAAACATAAGAAAAAATAGAAGTTAAAGTTACCTTTAGATAAACATTTTGGTGCAAATCTTTTTAAACATCTTTCTTTCCATTTACCCATCTTTATATTTTTAGCAATACCCTATTTTTCTGTAACCTGAGTTTTTTTTCTTGATAAAGGATGGAACATTTTTCCCTATTCTTAAATACTTCTTCACCAAATTGTTAAGTGGGATAATTGTGTTTCTTTAATGTAGTGTTCTAGCTGACACTGGAAAAGCTTGAGGAGACATGTGTCACTGTTTTCAAAAGAGCAAAGACTACACTGGTTAATAGCATGAAAATGGTTTTAAGTTTGACCAGTAGAATAAATATGCAGTATATTTCAGGTTATTTTCTTCATGGATTATGTCTTCTTTGGGTAATAACATCAGTTTGCTGTGCAGAACAAACCACCAATCAAGGAACAGTGTTAAGATGCTTTTAACTGCAAGTAACATNTTTAAAATTTAATTTGCTAAATATTTATGACTTCTGTAACCTTAGAAGAAAAAGTACCTTCATTCCTTTTCAGGTAATTTTTTTAAGGCAAGTTTTTTCCCTATTGTAGAAAATAATCTTTTTTTAATTTGACAACTACTCTAAAATAAAACATAAGAAATTGTTCATCATTTCATATTCTACAGCAACATGCTTATGAGTCTAATACCAAAATTACAGCCTATCAGGTATACGGTGTTCTGATTGGCAGTCTCTGAGTATGTAGTTACAGTTCCACCTGGTAGAGGGTGAGGGCTATATGATTGTCCTTGACTTTGTAAAACATTTAAACAGAAATTTTCACATTATAAACTTGGATAAATTTTTTAATGTTCAAACAAAATTTCACATTTTAAACACTTGATATCTATTTATGCTTTATCTTGAAAATAAGCTTTCATTTCTTTGCCATATGATATGAATATTGTGGTACTTTTACAAAAAAATCTTCATTAATTATTGGATTCTTTTTTAATTGAGCCAGTGTTAATGCTCATCCCTGGTTTAGTTCTGCTGAGGCAGATAAGAAGGGGTCAACATCCTGCAGCTGCTATGTAGGCCTGGATTGGTGGTATTTATGTGGATAGTTCAGGCAAACCAGAGAGCTGCTTTTTAAAATTTGCATTATTACATAGAGAGACTAACACACTCACAGTGGAAGTCTGCACAGAATAAACTGGATGAAAAAAAAAAGAAGAGAGACTCTACTGTGTTTTTGTGAATTATCTCTTGGTTAAGGAACAAAAGCTCAGTTTTGAGGAGATTGTTTCTTCCTCACAAAACATTTGGTATCCAGAGCCTCTTTTTACCCCAGCAATGCTGAAGGGACAGGGTATAGGGACTCAAGCTGGTGAATTATGCTCATCCTACCTTCACACATTGAAATATTGTTCTTGTTCAGTTGCTCAGTTGTGTCTTAGTCTTTGCAACCTCATGGACTGCAGCACAGCAGGCTTCCCTGTCCTTCACTGTCTCCTGGAGTTTGCTCACACTCATGTCCATTGAGTCGGTGATGTTATCCAGCCATCTCATCCTCTGTCGTCCCCTCCTCCTGCCCTCAGTCTTACCCAGCATCAGAGTCTTCTCCAGTGAGTCGGCTGTTTTCATCAAGTAGCCAAAGTATTGGAGCTTCAGCTTCAGCCTCAGTTCTTCCAGTGAATATTCAGGGTCAATTTCCTTTATGACTGGTTTGATCTCCTTGCTGTCCAAGGGACTCGCTAGAACATAGATTCCAACGAAAAGTGGTGCAATTGTATACTCCTTTCAGGATAAAACTTTTCTTAGTGAGTAGAATACATAGCCTCTTTTATGTTTATAATCTGTCTTGTCTAGATGTGCTCTAATAGATTTAAACTATTTTCCTTAGGTGGTTATAATATAACAGCTCCAAATGCCCTGTTTATATGCAAAGTCTAGAATATTGGGAATATAGTAGTTTACCCAAGTATTGCTATAAGCTGTGTTTTCATTGATCTTGAGTCAGACCATCAATAGCATGCCAGTTGTTTTCAGTAGTTGGCTTAAATTGCTTTTTTTTTCACCTGAAAATAATACTCTTGTTTTCTCGTGAGTTCAGCTGAATTTAAATATTTAATATTTCCACGCTAGTTCCTGAAGTTTGTATATGCATTGTTTTTCATCAAATTATATGTGTGTGGAGGCCTAGAATTAGGAGATATACATAAAATCTTTACTTTTTTCTTACGATTTTATGTAGAAAAGTATTAGGATGCATCTTGATAGAGATATGTATTGTTACAAACACTTTGTAAGGGAATAAACTCTTATTAAGTTGTAGCTTTTTTTTTTTTTCAGTTCCTTTGTAGTTATAGTTTCTTCATTCATTGGGTAGGCCTGGTGCAAGTAACTTGAAATTATACATTGTCAGAAATTTAGGAAACATAAGAAAAAATAGAAGTTAAAGTTACCTTTAGATAAACATTTTGGTGCAAATCTTTTTAAACATCTTTCTTTCCATTTACCCATCTTTATATTTTTAGCAATACCCTATTTTTCTGTAACCTGAGTTTTTTTTCTTGATAAAGGATGGAACATTTTTCCCTATTCTTAAATACTTCTTCACCAAATTGTTAAGTGGGATAATTGTGTTTCTTTAATGTAGTGTTCTAGCTGACACTGGAAAAGCTTGAGGAGACATGTGTCACTGTTTTCAAAAGAGCAAAGACTACACTGGTTAATAGCATGAAAATGGTTTTAAGTTTGACCAGTAGAATAAATATGCAGTATATTTCAGGTTATTTTCTTCATGGATTATGTCTTCTTTGGGTAATAACATCAGTTTGCTGTGCAGAACAAACCACCAATCAAGGAACAGTGTTAAGATGCTTTTAACTGCAAGTAACATTATAATTAACTGTGGCTTAAAACATAAAAACTTTTAGTTATTTCACATTAGAGTAGCTCCGATTGGAAAGCTCTGTAGTCGTTCAGTGGCTTAATAATGGCATCAGTGTTTCAGGTTCTATCTGGGCTTTTCCTGTCCTTACTGTGTCTACCCGCTTCTGTGATGGCCTGCTCCTGAGCCTTGTCAGGCCCAAGTTGACCTTTCTCTGTTGACGTTCATTCTCTCACACTTGACTAAGTCACACCCAGCAATTTGTGTGGTTGAGGCGGGGAAGCAGGTCAGAGGTGCTATTTGAATACAGTGATAAGCGGATGAGGTCAGTGGATGAAATAGCACACTACTATGGTTATGCAGGTTGGGCTTTTTCTACTTTCTTACACAGATCTGCAGATGACTCAGCACAGGGCTGATACAGGAAGGTATCACATGAACATAGGAAAAGTCAGCATGGCTCTGAATGCTGTTTTTCCTCTTGCACGTAGGATCTCCAGAAAAGCAGGTTTCTGAGATCCGTGAATGTTAGTTAGTGTACTTCCTCTGCACTAGGTAACATAAAGTTCAGATGAAAACTCCCCATATTCCAGGCAACACAGGTTCATTGTCTCACTGTGTTAGTCTCTCAGTTGTGTCCAGCTCTTTGCCACCCCATGGACTGTAGCCTACCAGGTTGTCTGTCCATGGAATTTTCCAGGCAAGAATGCTGGAGTGAGTTGCCATTGCCTCCTCCAGGGGATCCCAATCCAGGGATCGAACCCTGGTCCTCCTGCAGCGTGGGCAGATTCTTCACCTTCTGAGCCACCAACGAAACCCCTGTCTCACTGTAACAAGACTTAAAAGCCTTATAGAGTCCTTGGTTACACAAGGGAAGGTAATCACTCACTAAGCAACCGATACAAAGTCCAGATTATACTCCACAAAGTTCTTGTATGGATTAGTACTGTTTCCCTCTGTCCACTTTCCTTATAGGTGGTACAATTGATTCTCATTACTTGACTAGATACGTTCTATAAAGTCACTGGAAACACTAAATTGGCAAATTCTGTTCCTAGAAGAAATACAGAGTTAGGTTCCTGCAAGCTTCTGGCCATGTTTTTGTCAACTAGTCAACACATAACTTTGTTTGCTGTGTTTCTGTTTGCATACTCACTGTTCAGCCATGTCTGACTCTTTGTGACCCCATGGACTGTAGCCCACCAGGCTCTCCTCTGTCCATGGAATTTCCCAAGCAAGAATATTGGAGTGGGTTGCCATTTCCTACTCCAGTTTTTCTGTTTAAAGACATCTTATTTTACACTTTATTTATGTATAGTTGATTCATGAACACTGAACTCACAGCCAACAGTACCATAACTCATGCCTGAAAGAATGTTATCTGACACATGAATTTCTCTGTAAAACAGTGCAGCCTTGTATTTAGGAACACTAGTTAGATGGCATTTCAGCCCTGGGGGCCATTTTTAACAGGGAAATCACCAACAAAACAGCACAAAAATGCAGAACATGTGACACTGCTGCTGCTGCTGCTGCTGAGTCGCTTCAGTCGTGTCTGACTGTGCGACCCCATAGATGGTACCCAACAGGCTCCCCCGTCCCTGGGATTCTCCAGGCAAGAACACTGGAGTGGATTGCCATTTCCCTCCCCAATGCATGAAAGTGAAAAGTGAAAGTGAAGTCTCTCAGTCGTGTCCGACTCTTCGCGACCCCATGGCCTGCAGCCCACCAGGCTCCTCTGCCTATGGGATTTCCCAGGCAAGAGTACTGGAGTAGGGTGCCATTGCCTTCTCCAACATGTGACACTAAGTAGACTGAAAAATGGACACTTATTTACAATATGAGAGTTGAAATAAGAAGGCAGAGCATTACCTTGTTTGATCTAAGCCTGAAGCTCAGGCATTGGGCAACTCAGGTTATTCATCACTCTGTGAATGACCATGAATGACCATGGAAGCACTGTGTAGGGGTGAGAAATAAATTCTAATGAGCAGGTGAACTTGCAATAATGAGGATCAACTGTATTCTGCTATAGGAGGTAACATCCAGAGTTCAAGTGTTCGTACCGTCCTGGATAACTCTGGTTTATAATGGCAGCACTCAGCTATGCTTAGCAGTGAAAATACTTTTTCACAGAATGCTGAGAAGGCATCTCTTCATACATACAGAGAACTTGTCTTTTCAGATTTGTATCACAAAACATGCCTTTAAAAGCTCGAGATTTGAAATTTTATTGAGGGACAAAAGAAAACTTGGGGTTTTCTAAGGGAGAATCCAGAGAGAACTGGGGAGAGAAGGATGGATAATTGAGAACACACCTATACATGCACTCAAACATACACAATTAATCCTTATCAATTGAGTTTATGATTGTGGAAAGTGATTAAATTGTGTTTGCTAGAATTTGTGAGTATGCTTATTTGAAGACTTCTGGGCATTTAATAAGGGTATTATGTGTGTGTGTGCTCAGTCATGTCCAACTCTTTGCAGCTCTGTGGATTGTAGCCCACCAGGCTCCTCTGTCCATGGAATTTTCCAGGCAAGAACACTGGAGTGGGTTGCCATTTCCTTCTCAAGAAGATCTTCCCGACACAGGGATCAAACTTGTCTCTTGCATTGGCAGGCAGACTCTTTACCATTGTTCCACCTGGGAAGCCCAACAAGGCTGTTGACTAACAGTTATTGAAAGCCTATCCCAAGTCTAACATGGACTTTATGCACACTGACTCAACTAAGGCTCTGGTTTACAAAATGCACTTTGTGACGGGGCCTGTTTTGCAGCTGAGGAACCCCAGGTACAAAGAGCATGAGTAACTCACAGAGACTCCTACAGAAACGGGTTCAGATGCTGGGCATCCGCAGAGATGGGTTCATAGCCTGGTAGGCTGAGTCCACCCACTGGACTCAGAGACAGCTGCACTCTGTCTCCCACTTTGGCCTGCAACCCAGCACTACTGGGAAAATCACAGAAATCATTTCCAAAGACAGTGTTTTAAAAATGTAGGGATGGGTGACAGAGTGGGCTTCATTCATTTTCTTTAGGAAAGTCCAGATCACTGGAAGTATACTGTATGTAATAGGAGTTTTGGTAATAATTATGGTTGTATCTTTTGGATGGGACTCTTATTCCAATAATTTACAGCAATATAATGCTCACTTAAGAAGCTAAAGTACTTATAGACTATGCTTATTCACTCTTGAGTTTTATTTATTTATTTTTAGTAATCTCTTCTGTGTTCACATATTCTGGGTTGTAGTGTTACAGTGATACAAAGGCAGAATTTCTACTGAACATTAATCTTAAAAAATTGCCTTACTGGACTTTCCAATTGGAATCAAGCACTAAATCTAGAATTTTACACCAAAAATACAAGAAAGAACTTCCTTAATTGGACTGATATTTGTCAGCACCTATAGGCCTCAGAAAGTTTTGTGCACACTATTAAATTAGCCTTAAACATTGAAGCAGGCATTCTGTTCTTCTATGGCTAAGAAAATAATTCTACAAAATAAGTATATTTATATGTATGTAATTATTATTAAAAATTGATATCAGTGATCTTATATGTACTTGACTAAGATCACTTGTAGTCAAGAATAGTCTGATAGAAGGGTCCTCTACCTGCCCCCCCCCCCCACCAAAAAAAAATCCCAGGAAAACCTTTATAGATACTTATATACCCATTAAAATTACATTACTGAGAAATATGTCTTGGTAGAAAATATACATCATATAATGTTACAGGGAAAATTACCTGCCTACAAAACAGTCTGGCCAATTTGTAAAACACACACATTGCACACATACATATACATAGTTAGTACAGTTAGTTTGTTACAGTTTTAACTGTGTATGTACCAAAATTCTAATTATGATTGTCTTTTGAAGATAGGGTTAAGTTTTTACTCCAGGGAGTGGAGAGACTTCTAAAGGTCTTGTTCTTCAGCAGCTGTGTGCATCCAGGCTGATCCATCTATTCTTGGGTCAAACTAGCTGGTAATTACTAAAAGATCAGAGTGTGCGTGACATGTAGGAGATGGCCAAGAAGAGAGAGAGGAAGGCAATGTCCTATGAGTGTTAGATCCTCTGTAAATATCTCTATCTATTTGAGTTACAATCCATTCAGGAAGGCAAATGTCCATGCAAAATATAGGTAGGTGTCCTATGGCAGAGCAAATATTCAAGTGCTGGAATACAGGAATTATAGAAAATAGGAAAGAAAATCACTATAGTAGGACTTTAGAAAGACTCCATTAAGAGGCAGGAACCTTGAGAGCTTTTATTGTAGGTTGATTGACAAAAAGGAGAACTGGGCGTTTACTTTCAAGGTGATAGAAGAGAAAACCAACTCCATGTTCTCCAATATGCCAGCCATGACTGTGTACAGAGGGCTGAGATTAAGAGGCAGTGTTCAGCTGCTCTCTGTTAGCCAGGACAAAAGTACAAACACAGAATTTAAGAGAGTTGATATCTGAAAAGAGGAGGGCGTCCAGGTATCTAAGTATTGCTCAATGGACTTATATGTTTTGGCAATAAGGTAAGGACAAGGCAATGTCCTAGACCAAAGACTAGAGCAATGTTTGAAGAACGTTGGTGGTATGATACCAAAGAACACACCAGCAAAGGGCCCAGATTCATGTGGCCCAAGGCATTTCCTAATCTTACTAGCAGGCTAGAATTCAGTCCCCAGGGGAATGGATAATGCTGTATCATCCTTGAAGCTGGGCTCTGAGCCAGGCTGTGTGGATAAGCTGTCCCAGGAGTACTGGGACTGTCACTGACAGGGAAGTGGCCAGGTATATTGAAAAGCAGATCACTTGTTGATAAATTAGTTAGGAAGGTAGAAAAGCCTAGTTGGTTGCCTTGCTTAGATAGGACCACCCCTCCTTTCCACCTGCCCTGGTGGGCCAAAGAGTGCAGGTGGGCAGCGTAGGGTTGAATGCATGGGTAAATGTTTGGTTTTTTGAAGCAGATGTTACCGGTAACTTTCACATACCTTATTTCATAAATTCCCTTGATAGTCTGGGCAGGATGCATTGTAACTAAAGCGTGGCCCTTCCTTGTCTCTGTGAGTGGAACAAGCCGAACTCATTCCCACTTGCTCTTTCTTGCAGTGACATTAAAATGAAGGATTTCATAAGCATTGCTAGCTACAAGGAGACTCAGCCCTGCCTGACTGAGGTTTACTTGAGGTTGTTGTGAGGAATGAGGTTGGATACGTGTGGGTAGATTGGCAACTTGGAAACCAGCCTTAGGAACTGGAGTAACTTCAGTGGGCATGGTGATGGGGTGCGGGGGGTGGGAAGGGGAAGAAAAACACACATGTAAATCAGGTAGGAACATAATGGTAAAGTGCCCTCTTCTTTCATAAGCCCAAATCATATTTAGGATGAGCTATACGCAAGTGCCCATACCTAATATTTTGACCTTTGAAATGACAGCATCATATGTTTCAGCTAAAACAGGTTCCCTGTTGTTTTAATCACACTTTTACTTCACATCCATTTTCACCGAGAGGTTGCCTTTAATTTAGCATTGTTTGCAGACACCAAGCTGGCAATCTGTATTGCTTGTCCAACTAGCTGGAAGTCAGTTCTCTTTGTGCAGAAAAAAGGCCAAACCTGCTACACAAGTTTATCTATTTGCCACAATTACGATAAACATTATAAAAATTAAATTCAGAGAAAGGTCATGCACAGTGTTACTTTTTGGAAATCTTTGCTTTCATCAGAAACGAACAGCCTACCTGCCTGCCTTCCGTTCTATTTTCTGTCAACAAATCCTAATGGCATGTCTATGGCAGATTGTGATAGTGGAATTATTTAAGTGTTTACCTAGAGCCTGGGTTATAATACCCACGCCATAAATGAAGTTTTCCATTTCTCTTTTTAAAACCATGGCCTCAACTTTCCTTTCCCTGAATGTGTCATTAAAGAAGCAGTGTGTGACTGTCTGGCACCTCTTTTTGGTATTTCATTCTAATTTCATTCCTTTGTGGTAGAGAATATACCCTGTATGATTTCAAACTTTTAAACTAATTTGAAGGTTGTCTTATGGCCTAGTATNATTAAAGAAGCAGTGTGTGACTGTCTGGCACCTCTTTCTGGTATTTCATTCTAATTTCATTCCTTTGTGGTAGAGAATATACCCTGTATGATTTCAAACTTTTAAACTAATTTGAAGGTTGTCTTATGGCCTAGTATATAGTCTGTCCTGTGGATGTAGGCACACTGAGTTCCAGATCCACCTTTGCCATTTGCCACTTCATGGTTTGCTGAATTCATTTCAGCTCAGTTTAGTCACTCAGTTGTATCTGACTCTTTTCGGCTTCATGGACTGCAGCACGCCAGGCCTCCCTGTCCATCACCACCTCCTGGAGTTTACACAAACTCATGTCCATTGAATCAGTGATGCCATCTAGCCATCTCATCCTTTGTCATCCCCTTCTCCTCCTACCTTCGGTCTTTCCCAGCATCAGGGTCTTTTCAAATGAGTCAGATCTCTGCATCAGATGGCCAAGATATTGGCATTTCAGCTTCAACAGCAGTCCTTCCAATGAACACCCAGGACTGATTTCCTTTAGGATGGACTGGTTGGATCTCCTTGCAGTCCAAGGAACTCTCAAGAGTCTTCTCCAACACCATAGTTCAAAAGCATCAATTCTTCGGCACTCAGCTTTCTTTATAGTCCAACTTTCATATCCATGCATGACCACGGGAAAAACCATAGCCTTGACTAAATGGAACTTTGTTGGCAAAGTAATGTCTTTGCTTTTTAATATGCTGTCTAGGTTGGTCATATCTTTGCTTCCAAGGAGCAAGCGTCTTAATTTTGTGGCTGCAATCACCATCTGCAGTGATTTTGGAGCCCAAGAAAATAAAGTCTCTCACTGTTTCCATTGTTTCCCCATCTGTTTGCCATGAAGTGATGGGACCAGATGCATGATCTTCGTTTTCTGAATGTTGTGCTTTAAACCAACTTTGTCACTGTCCTCTTTCACTTTCATCAAGAGGCTATTTAGTTCTTCACTTGCTGAACTTGGGCACATTCATTAACCTCCCGGGGTCTTCATTTCTCAGAGTGAAATTTGGGTAATCAAATGGGGTTCTGGCCAGAATTAAACTCAATAAAAGTGTGTAAACCTCTTATAAATGTCCAGAGTTTTATAAACCCTCTGTAAAAGGTAGCTTTTTCCTGGTTTGTCTGTGAACCACCATTTTATTTTCACCTGGCTCTCCATATAACAACAGGGTTCCTAATCCAACACTTCTTTTTAACTTCTCAGTAGGCATTCAGAAACACTGTATCACAATTCTGTCTAAAACCTTTTCACCTCTGGAGGTTGCCTATCCATGGACTCAAATTTTACAACCTGATACGCAAGATTCTTTGCAATATGATCTCAACTCACCATTTCTGTATGAATTGCAGCTCGCCAGGCCTCCCTGTCCATCACGAACTCCCAGAGTTCACCCAGAGTCATATCGAGTCAGTGTTAATTCCCTCTTTTTCTTAGGGATAGCTTATGTTCATGGCAGACTGAAGCACTTCTTACTTCCCTTGTGTTTCCACCCCATCTTTTCCTTTTATTTCTGTCACCAGGAATAGCCATCTCTTTCCCCTGCTTTGAAAACGTACCCAGAAAGCTCCATGTTCCCTACCACCTTCATAAATACTTAAGTTTTTTGAAATGGTTTTAACCTTTGCCTTTAAACCCCCTAACTCTTCCATTTGCATTTAAAAGCCCTAAACTCCAATATAGCTCTGGCAGATTCTCTCGTAATAGTTAGTTGTGACTTGTATTATCATCTTTATAGCATTTTATACTAATTTTGATAAGATTTGCCTTTCAATCAAGCTTGCCACAAAGCACAGTAAGTTCAATAACTATTTGTTGTTGTTATTTAGTCAGGAAGTTGTGTCGGACTCTTGCAAACCCGTGGACTATAGCCCCCCAGGCTCCTCTGGAGTGGAGCCATTTCCTTGGAGTGGAGCCATTTCCTTGGAGTGGAGTGGGTTGCCGTTCCTTCTCCAGGGGATCCTCCCGATCCACGGGTCAAACCCACATTTCCTGCATTGGCAGGCAGGTTCTTTACCACTAGTGTCACCTGGGAAGCCTTATATTTCAAGTACCTTAAAATATATTATCCTATTAAAATAAATTATCAGTATGGTATGTAAATCTAGATTCTAGGCTTGTGTTTCTATACCACTGTCACTCATTTCAGTGGTTAAACATTCATTGGTGTGGAGTTTTCATCTTAAGAAAGCAAATTTATGCCTTTTAAAATCAGAAGTCTAGCAAGTCCTCAAGGAAGGTGCCTGCACACACTCCTCTCCCCAAAACCCCCCCAAGGAGTTGTTTTGATGAGGGAACTATGGTGATTTAAGAATAGACTATAACATGTTAAGCGAGCTGGAGAAACTCCCACTAGATATTTCCTTAACCAAAATATGATTCAGTTTGTCTTTAGAGTCCACGCCTATCCAAATAGGCATGTTTCAGGATCCCCTATTTTATATTTACAGCAGTGAGAGACAGAGGGAAAATGGCCAAAAAGAAAAAAAAAATTTCTGGGGAAAAATTGTTCAAAATAGCTTAATATATTCAGCAAGATGGTTTATTATACCACCTTGAAATAGCCACATTAAAGCTGTGTTGAGTAAAAGTTGATAGAATTTTGGTATTTGGTTGTCTGTTATCTTTATAACTCTACTTTGGGTAGCCTTTAAAGGCAGTTGCTGAACTTTCTACTGTTAACATTCTTTTAGTTACTTTTTTTTTACCTTTAGTTTTATTCATTTAAAAAATAATTTAAAACAGGCATGGTATAAAATAAAAAAATGTACACAAGGGTACTGATTGGAAGATGTATTCAATGTAAAGGGATCTGTTGCTGTTTAGTCGCTAAGTCGTGTCTGACTCTTTTGTGATCTCATGGACTGTAGCCCGCCAGACTCCTGTGTCCATGAAATTCTCCAGGCAAAAATACTGGAATGGGCTGCCATTTCCTTTCCCAGGGGATCTTCCCAACCCAGAGATCAAACCTGTGTCTCCTATACCTCTGAGCTACTTGGGAAGTCCATAAAGGGTATAAATCCATTTTTAATTCACAGTGCCCCTTCCTGTGGATAACCAGCATACCTTTATGGTCTTGCATGTACAAGCAACTGTGAATACAGTAGTTCTCATTATTGGTGGTACGTGCATGCTAAGTTGCTTCAGTCATATCTGACTCTGTGTGACCCTATGGATGTAGCCTGCCAGCCTCCTCTGTCCATGGAATTCTCCAGGCAAGAATACTGGAGTGGGTTGCTCTCCAGGGGAATCTTCGCAGTCCAGGGATCAAACCCACATCTCTTACATCTTCTCCACTGGTAGGTGGGTTCTTTACCACTAGCACCACCTGGGATGTATTATTGGTGGTAGCTATGTTCTGTAAAATCACCACAAACATTGACTTAGCTAATACAGAACAATGCACTCAGGGGAAATACAGGATTTGGTTCTTGAGAGCTTCTCATCACTTTGATCAATATGTATTTCTGTTTAAATACATACTCTTTAGTATATATTTGTTCATTCATTAACAGTGAACCCAGCCAGTGGCTCTCTGATTCATGCATGAAATTTCTTCATAAGGCATATCACAGCTTTGCTTGGGAACACTAGGCAGCGCGTTAGCACTGAGGGCCATTTTAAACAACAGAACATCAACAAAAAAGCACAGAAATGCGAGAGACGGGTGCTAAGACCTGGAAGGGACACGTGCTTACAGTGCAAGAGCTGAAATTGGAAGCAGAGAGCCCTTTGTCTTGTTCTGCCTCAGTCCGGCACATATGTCATGTGACTCAAATTTTTTTTGCCACTCGGTACATGTCCACGGTTGATGCTGAAAGTGCTTCAGGTGTTGATTTCAGAAGAGGGTAGAAATGAATTTTAGTGAGTAGGAGGATTTGCAAATACAAAATCTGTAAATATATTCTATTTTCTAATTTTAGATACACAAGTGGTAGGATACTGTACATAATGTTATACATCTTCATTTCTTCATTGAGCACTACTATTTAAACTTATTTTATATACACATACATGTAGTGTTTTTATTTCAGTGAAAAAGGAGCTTCTGCATTGTATATTTTTGAAGCTGTATATTGTTTCATAACATGGGCATTTGTGTTGTTTCCAGTCCTTTATTATTTGAGGTACAGTATATCTGTTAAGATATATAAGCAACAAACTGCAATGAAAATGTTAATGGATATTGTCAAATTGCCATCTCTGATGATGTACATTATACACTGCTACCACTATTTTAAGAGGAAATGGTATTGTTCCTCATAGCATCATCTTTTGCTGGTTGTAATGATATGAATTGTATCTCAGTATGAATCTCCTATGTCAGAGAAAAGCATCTTACTAAGTTTCCCAGTAAGGGATAAGAATCTACTGAATAGAAAATAATTTAAAAAAAGAAAAAACCTCAAAGGAGTCAGTGTGTGGGATAATGAGGTTCCTTACCCCCTTTGTCTACCTATTTCCTAAACTTTTCATTTGGTACATCACCCTTCTTGTTATTTCACATGAATCCATTTGTCATTTCCCATTCTAGTTACACTTTCTATAGAAAATATCATGTTTCCAAAATCAGTACATGTTGTAGCAACATATGGGCAACATGCATGCTTTTAGTATTGTAACAACAGACTAGAGTGGATAATTTGAATACATTTAAAATATCTGAAGCTTCATTACCATGAAGTTGATGAGCATTAAACCTAGTAAAATGGCATAGCTGTGCAGATTGTTTAATGAAATAGCGCTTTTAATCCCTGCCTCTATGAAGGTCACAAAGAGCCAGACATAACTGAGTGACTTTTACTTTCTTTTTATGAAGTTTATATATTAGTAGTAAGAGATAGATAAAATAAGTTAACCATGTATATTTCTGGTTTATATCTAGTGTGCCTGATAGTGATGTGTGCTATGGAGAAAAGCAAAGCAGGATGGCTTAGATAGGAACTGGGAATAGTTGGAAGATCCGGTTTGGCAGGAATGTTAGGAAAGATAGTATCTGAGTAAAGATTGTAAGGTAATGAGGGTAAGCTATGCATATTCTGAGATGCTGGAATGAGGGAAGGGCCCAAGAAAAGGCTCTCTCTGGCAGGAAAGTCACACGTCTGTCAAGGCCAGGATGGCAGGAGCAGATTAGTGAGGGGACAGGTAAGAGGAAAAAACTCCAGGCAAAGAGTCAAAGGAACTAGATTTTAAAATTTGATCACTATCAGTGTGTTGAGGGTATGGGAGAATAGATGGTTATATGTACTATTAGTGGGACAGTCAATGGCTATAGTCTTGGAGAGCTTTAGACACTGTCGAGACTTTGCAATTTAAAAGCGTTTNATTAAACCTAGTAAAATGGCATAGCCGTGCAGATTGTTTAATGAAATAGCGCTTTTAATCCCTGCCTCTATGAAGGTCACAAAGAGCCAGACATAACTGAGTGACTTTTACTTTCTTTTTATGAAGTTTATATATTAGTAGTAAGAGATAGATAAAATAAGTTAACCATGTATATTTCTGGTTTATATCTAGTGTGCCTGATAGTGATGTGTGCTATGGAGAAAAGCAAAGCAGGATGGCTTAGATAGGAACTGGGAATAGTTGGAAGATCCGGTTTGGCAGGAATGTTAGGAAAGATAGTATCTGAGTAAAGATTGTAAGGTAATGAGGGTAAGCTATGCATATTCTGAGATGCTGGAATGAGGGAAGGGCCCAAGAAAAGGCTCTCTCTGGCAGGAAAGTCACACGTCTGTCAAGGCCAGGATGGCAGGAGCAGATTAGTGAGGGGACAGGTAAGAGGAAAAAACTCCAGGCAAAGAGTCAAAGGAACTAGATTTTAAAATTTGATCACTATCAGTGTGTTGAGGGTATGGGAGAATAGATGGTTATATGTACTATTAGTGGGACAGTCAATGGCTATAGTCTTGGAGAGCTTTAGACACTGTCGAGACTTTGCAATTTAAAAGCATTTTGCCCATGACTAGGATCCCGCCGCCTCCCCCTCTCCCTGCACCGCCCTTATACATGTGCACAAAACGATGTAGGTGCAAGAATGTTCTTTGCAGTATTGTTTTTAATAGCAAACAATTGAAGGCATTCTCTATGCTTTCCGAGGGCACATCGAAGCCGTGAAATACTACAGAACTGCAGGAAAAATGAGGTCAAGCTTCAAGTGCTGGGATGGGAAGATCTGTCATACACATTGTTAAAATGATAAGAAATCATGGCATTTAATAGTACATGCCTGTGTCTGTCTTTTATGTGTTTGTATTTAATGCGGAGCAAAATGGTAAACAAATTCCCATCGTATTGTTTAAAAAAAATATTTAAGTTTTGTTTTAGTGTTTGCTTTAGGTGCTAATTTAAGAGTAGAAAACAGCAATGAGATACTACTTTCATCTTCTAGACTATGAGATTAAAATTTTTCCATACTCTCAATGCTGGGGAGTATGGGAAAATATTTTGGTTGAAGGATAGAAGTTCTTGTACTTTTTTAGTCATTTTTGAGGGTAATTTTGTATTCTCCATGAACTGTTAAAAAGATGGAGGTAGTGACTCCTGCTGATGTGAAAAGATTTCAGATAACATTGCCATAAGTGAAAAACATAAAAATATGCAATAGTATTAAGATACACCTTTGAAAATACATGTATGCATATATTAATACACAAATACACATAAAAATACAGGGAGTGGAATTAGGAGTCAGTGGAAAAGGGAAGGAGACTTGGCTTTCATTTTGCATCATTCCTGTATTACTTGACTTTCTCTTTTTTTCCTAACCCTGGGCATTTCTTATTTTTATGGTAAAAATTTTAATCTCACCTACTTAAATTGAAAAACATTTATCTTTTTTCATGATTAAGCAAAGTAATCATCAATTTTTAAAATTGCCTTCATATATATTATTGACTGACAGTCCCCCTGTATTATAAATCCCATGAGAGTAGAAGATTTGCCTGTCTTGCTCCCCTGGGTGTGCTCTGATTCCTTGGCATGTGGTAGGCACTCCATGAAAGTTTGCTGGCTAAATGAATAAAGGAAAATGATTTTGAAATAGTGTTCAGTATTCCAACACTACCATCATCCTGGGCAGGTACACTGTTACCTCTGCTTTACAGACAAACTATGGAAAAACTTACAAAGTAAGTCTGTTGTGAATAGAATAGAGAAAATAAAGCAATTGTGCAAAGTAAGTTTGGCATTAGAGCTGAGGCTAAGATTTTGTGAATCATGACTAGTTGTTTAACTTAGTGTACTGTCCACCTTTCTTGGTTACCAACTGGAGAATGGCTGTTCCGTTTTGTCCTGCTTCTTGATAAATTCTGTGCCAGGGGTCCAGAAAGATGTTAATGAGAGTGGAGTTTCCCTTCATCAAAGCTGTGTTTCTGTCTCAGTAAACAGATCACAGTTGAAGAAAATGTGCAGATTGATTCCACAGATGGCACAAAATAAACTGCATCATGTNTGCCAGGGGTCCAGAAAGATGTTAATGAGAGTGGAGTTTCCCTTCATCAAAGCTGTGTTTCTGTCTCAGTAAACAGATCACAGTTGAAGAAAATGTGCAGATTGATTCCACAGGTGGCACAAAATAAATTGCATCATGTTTGGCTTAAAATTTGTTGTGATACTCAAAATGGGATTACTTAAATTATGGACCCTCTATACCATGGTCACTGTGGAGTCCTTTCTCTATTTCTGTGGCGATGGATGAATATGTAGTGCCATGGGAAAATGCACCCTTATATAATATAAAGTAATATAGAGATGTATACTATGATTGGATTTTTAAAAAATAACATTCACGTTAATAAATTCAATAAACTGTAAATAAGAAAAAATGTAATAAGTTTCTTAAGCTGTATATGAAAGCATAATTGACTGATTTGGCAAACTTATTTTTCAGTGTATTATGTCCACGAATTTAGGATTACCTTTGTATTTAAATATAAAGTAACTGAGTATTTGGTTACTATTTATATGTATTTGTTTAATCTTTCCTTTTCCTAGAAAAGAATTTGCGATTAGATGTCAAAATACTAAGCACTGATCTCTGGTTCACTTCTTAGCGTCATGAACATATTTCTTACTTCTTTTCCTTTAAAAAATTTACTTTGTATAATGAAACAATAAGGCTGCAAAGAGTCGGACAGGACTGAAGCAACTTAGCATGCAATGACAAAAAGTGTCATTTAGCCTAATGGCTAATTCAACATGTGTAAGTCTAGGAAGGTGTTTTTATATCTTCCATGGCAGATACATAATTCTTTGAGGGAGTTGGTACTCGGTAAGTGTTTATTGAATTGCTGTTGGTTTTCTTTCTAAAGATAAAATATCTTTAAGAACTGTATTACAGATTATTCGGTCACCACCCGCCTCCCCAATACTGTGTAGTAGTATTTGGCATCTGGCTCTCTTTGCTTCACATTGCATATTCCAAATTGTTACTTAACTTAGGGACCATCTGTACACCGGTCAGTCACTGTGTACAGATGTTCCTGTTATGCTTCAGTTAGCAGTAAATTATGGAGGGAACAAGTAAGGTTGGTATTCAGTTCAGTTCAGTTCAGTCGCTCAGTCGTGTCCGACTCTTTGCGACCCCATGAATCGCAGCACACCAGGCCTCCCTGTCCATCACCAACTCCCGGAGTTCATTCAGATTCACGTCCATCGAGTCAGTGATGCCATCCAGCCATCTCATCCTCGGTCGTCCCCTTCTCCTCCTGCCCCCAATCCCTCCCAGCATCAGAGTCTTTTCCAGTGAGTCAACTCTTCACATGAAGTGGCCAAAGTACTTGAGCTTCAGCTTCAGCATCATTCCTTCCAAAGAAATCCCAGGGTTGATCTCCTTCAGAATGGACTGGTTGGTATTAGGATAGATGAAATGTCTGAGACTTTCTCTCACAAACCTCTCACTAATCCTAGGCTCTGGCCTTGCTGTAAGGAAACCCGGGGTGGGGGGTGCCTGGCCTTATGCTCTCGGACTGTCCCCCTGTCCAAGTCTTCCAAAAACAGGTCCAAATGATGACTAGCCCGTTGCATAGGTTGATAGAGATCAGTCGAGTGAGTGAGGAAACGGCATCTTTTGCCAGTTTGGCTGTGGCTTCCTGTAGCCACAAATATACAGCCACAGGCTACCATCTGAAAGAGTTTTTTGAGGAATAATTTTGTGCTTGGGTGTAGATGCTGTGTCTTGATACATTTTGTAAAGGCAGAC
The DNA here is from genome assembly GCA_006410735.1 of Raphicerus campestris. Lineage (NCBI taxonomy): Eukaryota > Metazoa > Chordata > Mammalia > Artiodactyla > Bovidae > Raphicerus > Raphicerus campestris. The sequence goes on from SJYW01024059.1 coordinate 1,358,778, forward strand.
ATTTATTAATCAAATTTTTATTTAACCAAGGAAGTACAAGGCTAACTGCTTAGAGAAACTAATTCAATTCTCCTGTCCTTCCTTTCCTGAAAATGAAGTATGTAATTCAGCATACAAGGAGCCCTTTCATTTCTGTTCATGAACATTAGTAAGATTTTAGACAGCACAAGCAAGGAAGTGTCCTAGAAAAGCCCTTCCTTTCATTACACCCTCTGTATAGTTCTCTCCTTCAGGGAGAATCCCATCCTAATTTCATGTCACTTGTTACCTAATCCTCTTTCCTGACACGCCTCCCACTTTTGAAAGCATCTGAACTTCCCAAATATTCAGATTTCACCAAATGTGGCAGGGTCAGTAACAGCTACCCATCTCTTTCATTTTCAAGGTGGCTCTGATGGAATCCTCCTTTTCCAGTAGGTTCTGGGGTTCTGGTTTTCTTTTGTCTGGCTCTTCTTGTTCGATCCTTATTATTTTTAATCTTTTTGAACAGATATTTAAAGAGAAGACAGCAGGCATATTTGGAGGTATGCCCACTAAGGCACTATTCTTAAGAGAACATTTGCTCATGTCTTTTTTAACACTCCTGTGCTTTACTATTCCTGCACTGCCTCGTGGCCATTCTTATTATTTAGCATAGTTGGTTCTTCACATGACTTGCACTTCCCACATTGTAATCACCTGGAAAGATTTTGCAGTCCCCATGCAAAGTCACCTTAGCGTCTCTGGAGGTGGAGATCAGGTTTAACGCCTTACTAGGAGATGAGGAGAACCTGTCTGTAGGAAGATGTTAAAGACATGAGGTCTGTTTATCTGCCCAAGTAATTCTGATTATTTAAAATCTACCTAGGGAACGTAGCCATTCTGCCATGCCTCTAGATATGAGTATGTGAACCAGGACAACATAGGTCTCTTTTTCTTGCTGTCTGAAAAAACTGAAGTTGTGTTAGAGTAAAAATAAATACTCCAACAAATGCCTATAAAATAGTTAAATCTTGATACTTAAACAAGTTTTTAATTTTGATTTTGTTATATATTATCTGATATGAAATAAAATGCATTTAAATACTTTCAGTAGAGTTTATAGTTATCTTTCTTGTTTTCTTTTTTCCATTTTTATAAACAGAATTTTTTGCTAAAGATAGNATTTATGTAGACAAAAACTAACTTTTACTTCTTAGAAGTTTTCAGATGATAAATCATTATAATTGCATATTTGAAACCAAATCCTAAGCTTAATACATACTAATGACCTTGTGGTTTTAGAAATCCTCTTACAATTAAGTCACACATATTTATTAGTGTGTTAACATATTTATTAGTATTTATATATCATTTAAAACATTATTTAAAAATATAGGCACCAAAAATGATTAGCCCCAGGACCTGAGGGAATAGAAAACTTTCCTATCTTTAGCAAAAAATTCTGTTTATAAAAATGGAAAAAAGAAAACAAGAAAGATAACTATAAACTCTACTGAAAGTATTTAAATGCATTTTATTTCATATCAGATAATATATAACAAAATCAAAATTAAAAACTTGTTTAAGTATCAAGATTTAACTACTTTATAGGCATTTGTTGGAGTATTTATTTTTACTCCTGTCTCTTATACACATCTTACTAGTTGTGCCCACAATTTGCTACAATTTATTGGGGTTAATAAAGTAAATTAATTGCCTATCCTGCTTAAATTGTATTACTTATTTAATTCTCAGAATAATGCTACAGGGAAGAGATTCTCTCCATTTTACAGATAAAGAAGCTGGGGCTCCATCACAGAATTAGTAACTCAAAAGGGTAGGATTTTGACTCAGTGCTGTCTTTCTGAAAGGCTTTTGTTATTTCTGCTTCTACCACATTTTTGGCCTTACAGCAGCCAGAATGGCATTTCTTCTCCAGGGTAATTACAGATAAGAGTTTCAGGTTGAGAGCAGCATCACAGGAGCTCCATCCTGGCCGTTACATTGCCTTTCCTGTTTCATTTCCATGCACAGCACCCCCCTCCTCTACTCAGCAGTGTACAAGACACAAGGTGGCAGCTGATAAGAAATTCAGGCAGAGTTTGGGTCCGATGACAGAGATAGCCTTAAAAAATTCCTGGAGAGAGGCAGTTGGGAAGACACGAAGAAATTAGTATTGACGACACAATGCCTGGGACTTTTAACATTTTGAGCTTTTCTAAACAAAAGAGGAAACATAATTTTTAATAGACAAAGTCTATGCCTTGGTATAAAATTGCCTTTGGAGAGAAAACTATTTCTGTTTCATTGCAAATGAGGTAAAGAATGCTGTTAGGTCAGTGGAGACAGCTAAGCTCTGTAAAGCTGCTTACTTTGCATTAAGAAACTACAAAATAAGAAACAGCCCATTATTCCATCTCTAGAGTTATTTCAGGAATGGCACTGCAAAGTTCAGTGGATCCCATTTTAAACAAAGATCTGTTAGTTTTGTTTAAATATGTAAAATCATCCTTAAAATTTTCTAGATTATTATACTTTTCACTTCCTTTTTTACATGAGAGCAAAAGATTTAAAGGTTTAATTTTTGAAACATCAAAAAAAAAGCTGTCTTCTTTTAAGATTTACATGGAGAATAAAATATGTCAACAGCTTATGAATCTTAAGCATTTTTTATACTTTATTTCCCTTATATGGTACCATTCATGTAACACTCTACTGGATTTCATATCATCAAATAAGTTTTTTTTTTTTCAAATGAGCTTCTTCAAAATTGCCACCCTTAGAGAGGATATTTCTCATTTTGTTCCTCTATCAATTAAACTTCACCTCACTGTATAATAACTATTATGAACTTATCCTACTGTCTCTTAAGTTTTAAAGCATTCAAGAAAGATAGGTAGGTGGTTAATGCCATCATTCTGTTTAAAAGATAAAAATTTGGGGTAAGAGATTAAGTATGGCTTTAAATAAGGTCTCAAAAGTGACACTAGCCATTTACTTTGTACAGAATAGTATCATTTTCACAAAGTTACCAAAGTTATAGTTTACTATTATTATTAATAAATTTGAAAAATTTATCCATGACATCAGGAAATTGCCCTCACATATATTCTGTTTGAGTTTTCTTCATGTCTGTCAGTAGCCTGGCCACTTAAGAGACGTAGGCTGATCATGACATTAAAAAGTTTCATGGTATATCAGAGAAGTAGTTCATTAACTACTGTGTCCTCTCTGCTCTCTTACAGGCCAGTGTCTTTAGTTATGGAGGGGTCACCTAGGTTTGAGAGCCTTATTGTGAGACAAAAAACTATCTTTACCAATTTGAAAAAGCAAATTTTGGAAGAACCAAATGTTCATCTTGAAATAAGGTTTCTAGGACAGTGCAGCGAGTGCCTCTCCCTTCTTCATCTAAAAATTCCTGAAATATTTTTAGCCATGTCACACATGCATATGCGCATGCACACACACACACACACACACACACACACACACACACACACACACACACACACACACACACACACACACACAGTGACCTCACTAGGATTGTCACAATCCTCGCTGCTTATGACCTGGCTCTGTGTGTGGACCCGCAGCATCACTGGGGAGCTTGCTACAGAGACAGCATATCAGGCCCCACCCCAGATCCACTGAATCAAAATCTGCATTTTAACGAGATCTCCAGGAGTTTCTTATGCTCAAACATGCTCAGAATTTGAAGAGCTGGTGTCAGGAAATCAATCACTGTCTGGNACTATAGTGACCTCACTAGGATTGTCACAATCCTCGCTGCTTATGACCTGACTCTGTGTGTGGACCCGCAGCATCACTGGGGAGCTTGCTACAGAGACAGCATATCAGGCCCCACCCCAGACCCACTGAATCAAAATCTGCATTTTAACGAGATCTCCAGGAGTTTCTTATGCTCAAACATACTCAGAATTTGAAGAGCTGGTGTCAGGAAATCAATCACTGTCTGGCAGAAAGACACTGTCTGTATTTTCACTGGAAAAAAAAAAAAAGGTGTTTTTGTGTGCTTGAGAGAATCCTGCTTTTTTTTCCCTAGGCAAGCGAGATCCTGAATGGGGTGGTGGAGAGGTGAGACTTAGGCAGGTAAAGGTTTTATAACCATAATAATGTGACAATAGCAACTGTAAACTAATACCTGGGAAACTGTTGAAAAGAATCCATTGTGACAGATTTCTTTTTTTCCCCTCAGCAGTTTCCTCTTAGATGGTGTCTTCAGTTAAAGATCTGCAAAGAGAAAGGTCATTTTGGGGACTGGGATGATGTAAAATGTGGCCTTTGAGTAGTCTATAAGGAAAACTATTTCTTTTTATAGTAATCCAAACAGTATGAAGCTGTAAAAATATTTTTTGGAGGGTGTGGGGGTTCCAAGAGCAAATCAATAGGAGTCCACTGTTTAGAATTGAGTACTTCTCATGTAATATTCATTTTCTTGTTAACATGTGTCAACTAAAAAGATGCACAACGTGAGAGTTGCGAGTTAAGTTTTATTGGTGGCACAATGAGGACTGCAGCTTGGGAGACAGCACCTCAGAGAGCTCTGAGAGAGGAGACTGCTCCAAAGAGGGAGATCAATATATCCCCTCCAAAGAGGGGAAGGTCAATATATCAATATACGATTTTGATGAAGGGGGAGTTGAAGCTAGTCATGAGGCACCGTGAAGAAATTTACTGCTTTTCTAGGTATGAGGAGATGCAAGGATTGAATTATGAAATCAGTTCCTGAAAATATCTAACCATCTAAAGACCTGGTCCATCTAGTCAAGGCTATGGTTTTTCCAGTACTCATGTATGGATGTGAGAGTTGGACCATAAAGAAAGCTGAGTGCTGAAGGATTGATGGTTTTGCACTGTGGTGTTGGAGAAGACTCTTGAGAGTCCCTTGGACTGCAAGGAGAGCCAACCAGTCCATCCTAAAGGAAATCAGTCCTGAATGTTCACTGGAAGGACTGATGTTGAAGCTGAAACTCCAATACTTTGGCCACCTAATGTGAAGAGCTGACTCACTTGAAAAGACCCTGATGCTGGGAAAGATCGAAGGCAGGAGGAGAAGGGGATGACAGAGGATGAGATGGCTGGATGGCATCACCAACTCGATGGACCAGAGTCTGGGTGAACTCCGGGAGTTGGTGATGGACAGGGAGGCCTGGCGTGCTGCAGTCCATGGGTCGCAGAGAGCCAGACAGGACTGAGCAACTGAACTGAACTGAAAGACCTGTTCCACCAGTTCCCCTGGTGTGTGCCTCACTCTCCACCCTGAACTCTTTTTGGGGTGTGTCAAAGGTCTGCACAGGATTCAATTGCAGAGGCAGATAGCAAATCCCTTTGGCAAGCGCCAGTTTCTAGTTGACACATGTATTAGATAAACTTTCTTTTTACCACTAGAATTTCATTACAGTTTAGAATTTAGAGATGTGCATAGTTTCAGGTAATAACTTCTTATTGTTGACGGCTACAACTTCTCTAAGATTAATATTTATTAGCTGATTAGTAAATGCAGCCATCAGAATTCATTAAGTTAATCTTCACAATACTCCTATGTAACTAAGGACTAATTATTTCCTTTTAGTACTAACTGAGACGCTACAAAATTAAGTAAATTGTTAAAAACTGTATAGCCAGTAAGTGGCAGAAGCAAGTAATTAGTCCAAGATCACTCATTCCAAAGTCTCTTGATTATGATGCTAGATTGCCTTCTAGACGTCTTTATGGCCCAAGAGCACTGGCTCTTAGGAGTGGAAAATATTTCAAACCTCATTATTGCTCTAGTTAGTAAAACTTTTCTGTAAATAATTAATGTAAATCTTTTGAGACAACCAAGCACCTATCTTTTCATTCCCACCCAAATACTGGTCTCATTGGTGACTCATTACTATAATAATGCTATTAAAAGACTTTGAAACCTCTCTTTTCATGTGGANATACACATCTTAGTAAAACTTTTCTGTAAATAATTAATGTAAATCTTTTGAGACAACCAAGCACCTATCTTTTCATTCCCACCCAAATACTGGTCTCATTGGTGACTCATTACTATAATAATGCTATTAAAAGACTTTGAAACCTCTCTTTTCATGTGGAACTTATGCAAATAAGAGGTATAGAAATCTAGCTAAGAATTTTAGTTTCATTTTAAAGATACATTTTTATTTTTTAAGTTATCAATATATTGCCAAATAAGGTTAAATTATAGAAATGAAGGGATCATGTAGTGAATTAATATCTAAAGTCATTTAAATCATGTCAAGTTGATGCTTTAAGTATTCTGCTTTTTAAAAAAATTGTGTTAAATTGTATTTATTTATTTCTGGTTGTGCTGGGTCTTTGTTGCTGTGCAGGCTACTCTCTAGTTGCGGTGTGCAGGCTTCTCATTGTGGTGGTTTGTTATGTTGCTAGGGCGTTCCAAGTGGCACTAGTGTTAAAGAACCTGCCTGCCAATGGGGAGATTTAAGAGACGTGGGTTCGATCCTTAGAGGGGGAAGATCCTCTGGAGAAGGGCATGGCAACCCATACCAGCATTCTTGCCTGGAGAATCTCATGGACCAAGGAGCTACAGTCCATAGGTCCTAAAGAGTTGGACACAACTGAAGGGACTTCATACACACACACACACACACACACACACACACACACACACACACACACACACACACACACATGCTCTTGTTGCAGACCATGGGCGCTAGGACACACAGGCTTCAGGAGCTGTGCCATGGGGGCTCAGTAGTTGTTTCCAGTCATAGAGCATAGGCTTGATATAGTGGCTCATGGGCTTCGTTGATGTCCAGCATGTGGGATCTTCATGGATCAGGGATCACACTCATGTCTCCTGAATTGGCAGCTGGTTTCTTTACCACTGAGTCACCAGTGAAGCCCTTAAGATTTTTAAGCATCTTTTAGTTTTGTAAAATATAAAGTAGAGGACTTTTGAAAATATTTGCTTAATTTTACTTATTGTTGAGAAATCATCAGTTTTAGAAACTGGCTTGACTTATTGCCTTATTGATGAGTAAGAGATTTCCTTTTGCCAGACAATATAGTGCTACGTGATAATATGGAAATTGCCAGTATGTTTGGATATTTATGGAGAATCATGAAAAACAAATCTAGATCAAGCTATACAAACCAAGAACTTTAAACTTATGAGTTTAATTTTTGCTGCCTCTGTGTTTAAAACAAAAAGTGTTAGTTGCTCAACCGTGTCTGACCCTTTGCAACCCCATGGACTATAGCCCGCCAGGCTCCTCTGTCCATGGAATTTTCTAGGCAAGAATATTGGAGTGGGTTGCCATTCCCTTCTCCAGGGGAATCTTCCTGACCCAGGGATGGAACCCAGGTCTCCTGCATCACAGGCAGATTCTTTACTATCTGAGACGCTAGGGAAACCTCTATGTTTAAATTTGGCAATTCATGAATAAGAATGTTGTATGAACTTGAGTGCATGTGTTTTCACGGATATTTTGGAAGTATATGGAATATAATGCAGAAAAGAAGAAACAGTTCCCACTCAGATTTTTACTTTTTAACAACACAGTTGCTCACTGGCTTCATTGATGTCCTTTGTTTAAAGAAATTAGTAAGGATTCAACCAAGAATGTGATTAAGAAGGTATTAACAGAAGCAGAAGATATTAAGAAGAGGTAGCAAGAATACACAGAAGAACTGTACAGAAAAGATCTTCATGACCCAGATAATCACGATGGTGTGATCACTCACCTAGAGCCAGACAGTCTGGAATGTGAAGTCAAGTGGGCCTTAGAAAGCATCCCTATAAACAAAGCTAATGGAGGTGATGGCATTCCAGTTGAGCTATTTTAAATCCTGAAAGATGATGCTGTGAAAGTGCTGCACTCAATATGCCAGCAAATTTGGAAAACTCAGAAGTGGCCACAGGACTGGAAGGTCAGTTTTCATTCCAATCCCAAAGGATGCTCAAACTACCGCAAATTGCACTCATCTCACATGCTAGTAAAGTAATGCTCAAAATTCTCCAAGCCAGACTTCAGCAATACGTGAACTGTGAACTTCAAGATGTTCAAGGTGGTTTTAGAAAAGGCAGAGAGAGGAACCAGAGATCAAATTGCCAGCATCCGCTGGATCATGGAAAAAGCAAGAGAGTTCCAGAAAAACATCTATTTCTGCTTTCTTGACTATGCCAAAGCCTTTGACTGTGTGGATTACAGCAAACTGTGGAAAATTCTGAAAGAGATGGGAATACCAGACCACCTGACCTGCCTTTTGAAAAACCTATATGCAGGTCAGGAAGCAACAGTTAGAACTGGACATGGAACAACAGACTGGTTCCAAATAGGAAAAGGAGTACGTCAAGGCTGTATAGTGTCACCCTGCTTATTTAACTTCTATGCAGAGTACATCATGAGAAATGCTGAGCTAGAAGAAGCACAAGCTGGAATCAGTATTGCTGGGAGAAATATCAAGAACCTCAGATATGCAGATGACACCACCCTTATGGCAGAAAGTGAAGAGGAACTAAAATGCCTCTTGATGAAAGTGAAAGAGGAGAGTGAAAAAGTTGGCCTAAAGCTCAACATTCAGAAAACGAAGATCATGGCATCTGGTCCCATCACTTCATGGGAAATAGATGGGGAAACAGTAGAAACATTGTCAGACTTTTTTGGGGGGGGCTCCAAATCACTGCAGATGGTGACTGCAGCCATGAAATTAAAAGACGCTTACTGCTTGCAAGGAAAGTTATGACCAACCTAGATAGCGTATTGAAAAACAAAGAGATTACTTTGCCAACAAGGGTCCGTCTAGGCTATGGTTTTTCCAGTGGCACGTATGGATGTGAGAGTTGGACTGTGAAGAAAGCTGAGCACTGAAGAATTGATGCTTTTGAACTGTGGTGTTGGAGAAGACTCTTGACAGTCCCTTGGACTGCAAGGAGATCCAACCAGTCCATTCTAAAGGAGATCAGTCCTGGGTGTTCATTGGAAGGAATGATGCTAAAGCTGAAACTCCAATACTTTGGCCACCTCATGTGAAGACTTGACTCATTGGAAAAGATTCTGATGCTGGAAGGGATTGGAGGAGAAGGGGATGGCAGAGGATGAGATGGCTGGATGGCATCACCAACTTGATGGACATGAGTCTGAGTGAACCCTGGGAACTGGTGATGGACAGGGAGGCCTGGCGTACTTCAATTCATGGGTCACAAAGTGTCGGACACAACTGAGTGAATGAACTGAACTGAAACTCTCTAAAGTCTATAGGGAACAAATTCATTTGTCAATTTTGATGTACTTATAACATGTTTTTCTATGTACATCTTTTCTAAGTGGAAATTAATCTATGTAGGCAGGTAAATGTCTAGTCTTAGGAAGACACTTTAACAGGGAGATAACAGAAAGTGGTCCCAATAAAATTCAAACTCATATCTGTTTTATTCCATAATCGGTTTCTGTCTCTAATAGTTGTCTTTTTCTGTCTTGTCTTTGTCCTGATTTGTGCTCACCCAGATGTCCATAGATTGATTCACCTCTTTTCTACAACCAAAGCAGAAGTCTTTACTGTGGTAAACTGCTCATCTTGGGAAGGGCCGTGGTGACAGGTTTCTCATCAGCATCCTCAGTTTCTTTGAGTAGGGGGGTTCTAGCCAGGGTTCGCCTTGCAGAGTGGGCATTGGGATCGAGTAGCTGGTAAACAATCCTTTTTTGATCAGTTTTGTCTTCTCTCTTTATTCGTCCTCATTTGAGGGGGATATATTGTTTCCTTCTTTCCTTTTGAACCTGCTTTGCAACTACTCTAGAAATACAAAACATGAAACCAGAGCGTGACATATTTTGACCTTATCCACAGATTCAGGAGTGTCATTAAAGAGTACTTGAATTAATGAAGTAATTGGGAGACTTGTATTATATCTTGTGTGAAAACAATATAACATTATTTATGGAAAAAATATTTATTTTTTTATTATTTGCATTTTATTTCCAAAAAAAACTTTATGGAAAAAATGTAAAGACAAAGACAACATCACTGGACTCTGGTTAGAAACACCCTGCACCTCCATNGGGGGGGGCTCCAAATCACTGCAGATGGTGACTGCAGCCATGAAATTAAAAGACGCTTACTGCTTGCAAGGAAAGTTATGACCAACCTAGATAGCGTATTGAAAAACAAAGAGATTACTTTGCCAACAAGGGTCCGTCTAGGCTATGGTTTTTCCAGTGGCACGTATGGATGTGAGAGTTGGACTGTGAAGAAAGCTGAGCACTGAAGAATTGATGCTTTTGAACTGTGGTGTTGGAGAAGACTCTTGACAGTCCCTTGGACTGCAAGGAGATCCAACCAGTCCATTCTAAAGGAGATCAGTCCTGGGTGTTCATTGGAAGGAATGATGCTAAAGCTGAAACTCCAATACTTTGGCCACCTCATGTGAAGACTTGACTCATTGGAAAAGATTCTGATGCTGGAAGGGATTGGAGGAGAAGGGGATGGCAGAGGATGAGATGGCTGGATGGCATCACCAACTTGATGGACATGAGTCTGAGTGAACCCTGGGAGCTGGTGATGGACAGGGAGGCCTGGCGTACTTCAATTCATGGGTCACAAAGTGTCGGACACAACTGAGTGAATGAACTGAACTGAAACTCTCTAAAGTCTATAGGGAACAAATTCATTTGTCAATTTTGATGTACTTATAACATGTTTTTCTATGTACATCTTTTCTAAGTGGAAATTAATCTATGTAGGCAGGTAAATGTCTAGTCTTAGGAAGACACTTTAACAGGGAGATAACAGAAAGTGGTCCCAATAAAATTCAAACTCATATCTGTTTTATTCCATAATCGGTTTCTGTCTCTAATAGTTGTCTTTTTCTGTCTTGTCTTTGTCCTGATTTGTGCTCACCCAGATGTCCATAGATTGATTCACCTCTTTTCTACAACCAAAGCAGAAGTCTTTACTGTGGTAAACTGCTCATCTTGGGAAGGGCCGTGGTGACAGGTTTCTCATCAGCATCCTCAGTTTCTTTGAGTAGGGGGGTTCTAGCCAGGGTTCACCTTGCAGAGTGGGCATTGGGATCGAGTAGCTGGTAAACAATCCTTTTTTGATCAGTTTTGTCTTCTCTTTATTCGTCCTCATTTGAGGGGGATATATTGTTTCCTTCTTTTCTTTTGAACCTGCTTTGCAACTACTCTAGAAATACAAAACATGAAACCAGAGCGTGACATATTTTGACCTTATCCACAGATTCAGGAGTGTCATTAAAGAGTACTTGAATTAATGAAGTAATTGGGAGACTTGTATTATATCTTGTGTGAAAACAATATAACATATTATTTATGGAAAAAATATTTATTTTTTTATTATTTGCATTTTATTTCCAAAAAAAACTTTATGGAAAAAATGTAAAGACAAAGACAACAGCACTGGACTCTGGTTAGAAACACCCTGCACCTCCATCTCTCCCCTGTTCTGTCTGCCTGATCTGCGGCCTACACACACCTTTCCCCTCCACCTCAATCGCCCTCCTCCCTCATTTCCTCTCCAGCTGGCATGGACCTCTTACACTGTAGCGTGCTGGATACCAGCCTTCTAGGGCAAAGGACTTTAACACGCTCCTGGGAGCCTATGTTGAAAGTGAAGGAGCAAGTCAGACCAAATAGAGGTGACTGCCTGATGACAAGATAAGAAAGGTTTCAACAACCAATGGTTTCTGGCCTCTAACGTTAGTTAGAGCTTTTGAAGTGCTGGGATTTCCTTCTTTACCAATGTATTTCTTGGCAGATGTCCTCTTTGTAGTGATTACCGTTGCTGTATTTGGAATTAATTCTGTTCTTCAACACAAGGAGAATCTGCTTAAAGACTTAGCTTCACATTGTGTTTTTACTGGCAGTGGTCGCTCCCATGTGACACCTAACAAGCAGGATGACACTAACTTGCATCTGTTCTGGCTCATTATATGTCATTAAGATCATTTCTGCAGGTTGGGGACAGTGGAAGGCTGGAGAGAGCAGGCAGTGCACAGCTGACTCCTGAGGAAGGGCTTCCTGAGCCATCTGTACTTTCAGAGGCTCCTCACTCCAGTGGCGGTCATGCAGGTTCCTTGGGCGGTGGCAGGGAAAGGGTATTCATATGATATGTTCATATTTGTCATGAAAAAATTGGAAATGGACTAGTGATTTTGATGCCAGTATAAACTTGGCACTATAACAAATTATAGGTATATACTGTAAACATAGTGCTAAGTTTATTGATTTGCAGTAGAAGATGGCTTTTCCAGTATTTAAAATATTCATAACTACTCAATGTGGCTCTCCTTTTCATGTAAATAATCCATATAGGTTGGGGTGGAATCAAAATGCAGGGAACCACCTAATTTTGTGGGTTATTTCACCTGTAATAGCAACTGACAAGACTGTGTATTACTAGTATTCAGCACATCATGGAGCATGCCCCTAGATGACAGATTAAGTATTTTGCTTTAAAACTGCTATGTCAGTCACTTGACAGGTTTTTTTGCAAGACCACTCTTCTTATATTATGAAAGTCACTTGTGTTCCTGTTGTCATTATTGTTTCCTCTATGGAAAACTAAACCTTCTAATACAGTATTGTTCAAACTTTAGTGTGAATCCAAATTGCCTGAAGAACTCTATTTCAGGAAGTCAGTCTGTAGAAATACAGATTTTTAATCATAGATGGTGCTGGTGATGATGGTTGTCACTACCCTTTGAGTAGCAAAGTTCTTAGTCATCCTAAGAGATGGCTGAGATTTCTTGGGATGGAGTATTTCTATACAACCTAGTGCTTCTCTTCTGAACTTGGTTTGAATTTACTCTATAAATGCACAATATGAAACCAGAGTAAAAAAAACAAACAAAAAAAACCCCCAAGAGCATGGAATTTTTTGACCTGCCATTAAAGAATAAGTAATAATATTATTCAGCATAATATATTGTTTTATAGAAAAAATTTATTTTAAGATAAATGAAAAACAGCACTGGAGTCTAGTTTGCATGAAATCTCACTTCTAATTTTTTGAGCTGGCATTGATGAGGTATGCCATGTTTAATTAGGTCAAATGAGGCTGTTTGTTTTCTTTTTTGATGATGTATCCTTACCATATCCTGGGATTAGGTATTTGATATTCCTCACACAGTGTTATGATTCAGTTTACAGTAACTATTGACTTGCTAGGTACATAGAACAGAGATTGGTTATTAGTTAGCTTTTAACCAGTAGATTTAAGAACCTAGGAACTTGACAAAGGTATAAGTCATTCTGTGTAGGCTCAGGGGTGGAGGAGGGGAATGGGTATGAAGGAGAATCAGCAAGTCATAGTAGTATTTTTTAGAAGATTGATGTTTTTCCAAAAGGTAAAAATCACAATTTGAACATAAGTTATACTGAAAAATGTGTATGCTGTAGCACTGGTAATAACTGGAAAAAATGACTACACAGGAAAAGGCTCCTAGTCAAGTGATATGAAAAGGAATTAACTCAGAATGGCACACACAACTTAAAACTTCTGAATTGTCTGTTCCTGGAATTTTCTATTTAATATTTGTGTCAAATATTTATATATTTGCATCACAGTTAACTGAAACTTAGGAAAAGCACAGGTAAGGGATGGGGGGCACTACTGTATTCTCACAGTATACATGACAGAGGACTTTGTTAAAAAGAAAAAACAAAAATATACAGACTTTTTAATTTTTTTACCTGGAGGAGTGTAAAATTAGGAATGCAGTTAATACTCTTAAAACATACACATGGGAATCAAAACCTTTTTGATTGTTGAAGCCTAGTCTCAGTGCTGTTAAACACAGGCCTGGGAAATAGTAAGAAGAGGTAATAGCAAGGAGAGCATGAGACAATTTCCAGCAGTATGCCCTATAATTTAGTGGGTCTTATGAGACGGTAAAGTGTCTGCAATGCGGGAGATCCGGGTTCGATCCCTGGGTTGGGAAGATCCCCTGGAGAAAGAAATGGCAACCCACTCCAGTATTCTTGCCTAGAAAATTCCATGGATGGAGGAGCCTGGTGGGCTATAGTCCATGGGGTAAGAGAGTTGGACATGACTGAATGACTTCACATGTGATGAATTAAGTGGTACCACTTTTCATATAGTGCTAAGTTTTTAAAAATACAACATCCATGCAAGAAATTTGCAGAAGATAGTTAAACTGACAATTTGAACTATTTGTGTACCACGACTTACACACTGGGGATGAAATTCTCCAGACCGAGTAAGCTACTTCTCAGGTAAGTGAGCATAGCCAGCTCTCATACTATGTCACAACCCACTAAAAAGTGTATTCCTCACTTGCCATAGTAGAAATAGTAACTCTGGGAATGTGAAAACTTATTTTGTGATTAAGAAAAAATTTTTAAACCTGTTAGTATGGGAATGGGAATACCTCTTTATAGAATTCAATCAGGAGGTATCCTTTTGCATATGAAAAATTCTATTTCTACTAGAGAGAAGAGCTGCTCATTTCAGAATCAGTCATTTTGTGATATCTGTATGAAAAAGGAGGCATCCCACCAGTGAGGAAAAAGCAAAGTGCTTCTCTAATCTTTGAAGCTTAAAGAAGACTTTAAAGAGGGGACATGAGCTATCTGCCATTATATAAATTCAGATCATGAACAAATTTACATTCAGTTAGTTTTAGTGGGGAGAAGTGTCCTGCAGTGGCGGCCAGAAAATACCAAGTTTCCTTTTTGGTTGTCTGCCAGCTCCACTAGACTATGGAACACAATGGGTATTGGCATTTGATAAAAACTGGCAAGAGACCATAGTAATAAGTGGACAGACATGGACAGGTGGCTTACAGGGCACTTTCCCACTGCAAAAAAATGTGAGCCATTTGGGGGTATTCTTCAAGTTCAGAAGTGGACAAAAGGAATATGATCAGAAGCGTAGAACCAGCTTACAGGAAAGTTGCGACGTGAAAGCTACTACAGTGGGGCTAAGCTATCTATATGGTAGTCATTCTGCTTTAGTGTATAGTCTCTTACACTAGCTGACTTTCTCATATTTGTAAACATTTTACCTGAAATTCCAAAGCATCACAAGGTTCTTTTAGATTAATAAAACACAAATTCATACTAGTAGAATTTTTCTGCAAGAATCATAGTGGCTCTCCAGAAAAGGACTACCCCCCTCCATGTGGTTATCAGTCACCTTCAGACTTCCCACTTCTTCTACTGTCCTCCTTGTGATCATCTGATAGACCCTTTTCTGAGTAGGTGGCCTCAGGAAATGCTGTTTCTGTTGTATTCCTCAGGTACATTGTGAGTATCCTTCAGATGTGCTGGAGCTGAATATTGGTTACCTGGGAAGCTTTTAAAAGATATCAATGTCTCTTACCCCTAGACAAATCAGATCCTCTAGGAGGCGGTTCTCAAATACTGTATTTTTTAAAGCTCTCTAGATGATTCTTGCCTGGAGAATCCCAGGGATGGCAGAGCCTGGTGAGCTGCCGTTATGGGGTCACACAGAGTCAGACACTACTGAAGTGACTTAGCAGCAGATGATTCTAATGTGCTCCAGGGCTTAGAACCATGCAACTTTCAAGAATTAAACATGAGAACTATCATTCACTCATTTATACCACAAGGTGAGTCAGTTCCCCCTGGACTGAGTGTTTTCAGAACAAGGAGGTATGAGAATGAGTGAATGAGAAATTTTAACAGTCATTGTGAGCCATTAAAAAAGCAAACATTTTAATAGTCTGTAAATTTGGGGTAACTATTTAAGTCAATATTTTGTTTAGTTTAAACTGTAAGCTATTCAACTGATAGCAAACCACTTGCAGAAAAACAGCATAAGACGTTGCCTTTTTCTTGGAGCCAAGAGCAGGGTATTGATATAAAATGCCCTCAATAAGTTGTTAAATGTCCCTTTACCTGTTGGTTGTTAAGATCAGAATTAAAGGTTATCTAAGAAACATTAGAAAAACTAATCATTCTGGAAGAGTTTGCTGCTGCTGCTAAGTCGCTTCAGTCGTGTCTGACTCTGTGGAACCCCATAGATGGCTGCCCACCAGGCTCCTCGTCCCTGGGATTCTCCAGGCAAGAACACTGGAGTGGGTTGCCATTTCCTTCTCCAATGCAGCAAAGTGAAACGTGAAAGTGCAGCTGGTCAGTCGTGTCTGACTCTTAGCGACCCCCTGGACTACAGCCTACCAGGCTCCTCCATCCATGGGATTTTCCAGGCAAGAGTACTGGAGTGGGGTGCCACTGCCTTCTCCCCTGGAAGAGTTTACTGTGGTGTTTTTATGGTATCCAAGAAGTGACCTTTACACATGGTATTGTTTGTGTGTTGTTAAATCTTAGGCACTTATTGAAGACTTCAACATTAAGAAATATTATCCTTGGTTGCAATTAACAAGCAGTCACTGAAGGCACTTGGACAATAAGAACATGCTTATTATCATTCAGATATTGTCAAAATCTTGAGTATTTGTTGATGATCTTAAAAATTCACAAAAATATTGTCTCTTGGTTACAAGTAAACAGTGCTCAGAACTAAAGGCAAAAAGTGACCCAAAACATTAAAAAGAACTAGACCCTCAGCATCAACAAATCTCTTTAGCAGAGGAAGTGGTTGAGATTAGTCCTGATTTGATACTTGAGTGCACAAAAACTTAGAAGTGAGGAGCATAAAGCAGCTGAGCATTGCAGTTGCAGAAATAAAGACAGTACAGGCTTCCTCTGGTCTTATCTTCTTGTAAAAAGAAAAAGTGGGAGGAGACCAAACTTCTCCACCTTTCTGTGGAATCCAAAGTCAAGTTTGGGACTTATAGGCAAGTGCTAGCCCTACCTCCAAAGTGCCATGGGAAATAAAGGAGAAGCTTTCATTGAGTGAAAGAGCAAGTGAGTTCAGCCCTATCTATGGCAGCCCGGGACTAGGGGAGTCACAGATAATTAACATATGCTTGGAGTAGAGGGATACCAAGCGAATGGGGGTGACAACTATCCCAAAGCTTTCCCAATGATGCTAAATGTGACTAATTTAAGGGCAATTTAGGTAAGGTGTTCTGCCACGGAAGGAAAGGGGCAGGACAAAACCTGTCAGACTCTTAGATGTGACAGAACAGTTTGTAACCAATGAAAAGTTGAGATTCTTTGCTATGAAAGTTCAGCCACGGTAAGATGGTTGCAGTTGTTAGAGATAGTTATTGCTGAAAAAGAGGAAGGGGGCTAGAGTTAACCCGAAAAAGAAAAACTTAAGATGTAGTTCACTTACACTTAAAAATTCCAAGTTAAAACACTGTTAATAGAAAGAGTTGGGCCAACTGTGGTGGTCCAGTGGTTAAGACTCTGTACTTCCACTGCAAAAGACTTGAGTTCTGTTCCCAGTTGGGGAATTAAGAGCCTGCATGCTGAGTGACACAGCCAAAAAAAAAAAAAGAACAAGAAAAAGAGAAAGAGTTGGGTCAACTATTACAGCCATTCTCTTCTTTGCTTCTACATCGCCTCTAAAAAGAGATAAAAGAGTAGACATAAAAGGAAAAGTCCAGATCCACCAGAGCAAAAGGAAGAATTTTTATGTGCATGGTTATTCTCTAAAAACATATCTGTGAGCCAAAAAAAAAAAAAGAGTCGTCTTTAACGGCAAATACACTTTGGAAAGAAGACTGATTTAAATAAGGGAAAGTATTACTGAGGTCACCATGATTACCTATGCTGTCTGCCCATCTCTAAAAAGTAAAATATTGACATTCCAGGGCCCTAAGGGGATAGAAATGCACATTCAATTCTTATTTAAATAAAAATGCATAGGNGTAGGCTCAGGGGTGGAGGAGGGGAATGGGTATGAAGGAGAATCAGCAAGTCATAGTAGTATTTTTTAGAAGATTGATGTTTTTCCAAAAGGTAAAAATCACAATTTGAACATAAGTTATACTGAAAAATGTGTATGCTGTAGCACTGGTAATAACTGGAAAAAATGACTACACAGGAAAAGCCTCCTAGTCAAGTGATATGAAAAGGAATTAACTCAGAATGGCACACACAACTTAAAACTTCTGAATTGTCTGTTCCTGGAATTTTCTATTTAATATTTGTGTCAAATATTTATATATTTGCATCACAGTTAACTGAAACTTAGGAAAAGCACAGGTAAGGGATGGGGGGCACTACTGTATTCTCACAGTATACATGACAGAGGACTTTGTTAAAAAGAAAAAACAAAAATATACAGACTTTTTAATTTTTTTACCTGGAGGAGTGTAAAATTAGGAATGCAGTTAATACTCTTAAAACATACACATGGGAATCAAAACCTTTTTGATTGTTGAAGCCTAGTCTCAGTGCTGTTAAACACAGGCCTGGGAAATAGTAAGAAGAGGTAATAGCAAGGAGAGCATGAGACAATTTCCAGCAGTATGCCCTATAATTTAGTGGGTCTTATGAGACGGTAAAGTGTCTGCAATGCGGGAGATCCGGGTTCGATCCCTGGGTTGGGAAGATCCCCTGGAGAAAGAAATGGCAACCCACTCCAGTATTCTTGCCTAGAAAATTCCATGGATGGAGGAGCCTGGTGGGCTATAGTCCATGGGGTAAGAGAGTTGGACATGACTGAATGACTTCACATGTGATGAATTAAGTGGTACCACTTTTCATATAGTGCTAAGTTTTTAAAAATACAACATCCATGCAAGAAATTTGCAGAAGATAGTTAAACTGACAATTTGAACTATTTGTGTACCACGACTTACACACTGGGGATGAAATTCTCCAGACCGAGTAAGCTACTTCTCAGGTAAGTGAGCATAGCCAGCTCTCATACTATGTCACAACCCACTAAAAAGTGTATTCCTCACTTGCCATAGTAGAAATAGTAACTCTGGGAATGTGAAAACTTATTTTGTGATTAAGAAAAAATTTTTAAACCTGTTAGTATGGGAATGGGAATACCTCTTTATAGAATTCAATCAGGAGGTATCCTTTTGCATATGAAAAATTCTATTTCTACTAGAGAGAAGAGCTGCTCATTTCAGAATCAGTCATTTTGTGATATCTGTATGAAAAAGGAGGCATCCCACCAGTGAGGAAAAAGCAAAGTGCTTCTCTAATCTTTGGAGCTTAAAGAAGACTTTAAAGAGGGGACATGAGCTATCTGCCATTATATAAATTCAGATCATGAACAAATTTACATTCAGTTAGTTTTAGTGGGGAGAAGTGTCCTGCAGTGGCGGCCAGAAAATACCAAGTTTCCTTTTTGGTTGTCTGCCAGCTCCACTAGACTATGGAACACAATGGGTATTGGCATTTGATAAAAACTGGCAAGAGACCATAGTAATAAGTGGACAGACATGGACAGGTGGCTTACAGGGCACTTTCCCACTGCAAAAAAATGTGAGCCATTTGGGGGTATTCTTCAAGTTCAGAAGTGGACAAAAGGAATATGATCAGAAGCGTAGAACCAGCTTACAGGAAAGTTGCGACGTGAAAGCTACTACAGTGGGGCTAAGCTATCTATATGGTAGTCATTCTGCTTTAGTGTATAGTCTCTTACACTAGCTGACTTTCTCATATTTGTAAACATTTTACCTGAAATTCCAAAGCATCACAAGGTTCTTTTAGATTAATAAAACACAAATTCATACTAGTAGAATTTTTCTGCAAGAATCATAGTGGCTCTCCAGAAAAGGACTACCCCCCTCCATGTGGTTATCAGTCACCTTCAGACTTCCCACTTCTTCTACTGTCCTCCTTGTGATCATCTGATAGACCCTTTTCTGAGTAGGTGGCCTCAGGAAATGCTGTTTCTGTTGTATTCCTCAGGTACATTGTGAGTATCCTTCAGATGTGCTGGAGCTGAATATTGGTTACCTGGGAAGCTTTTAAAAGATATCAATGTCTCTTACCCCTAGACAAATCAGATCCTCTAGGAGGCGGTTCTCAAATACTGTATTTTTTAAAGCTCTCTAGATGATTCTTGCCTGGAGAATCCCAGGGATGGCAGAGCCTGGTGAGCTGCCGTTATGGGGTCACACAGAGTCAGACACTACTGAAGTGACTTAGCAGCAGATGATTCTAATGTGCTCCAGGGCTTAGAACCATGCAACTTTCAAGAATTAAACATGAGAACTATCATTCACTCATTTATACCACAAGGTGAGTCAGTTCCCCCTGGACTGAGTGTTTTCAGAACAAGGAGGTATGAGAATGAGTGAATGAGAAATTTTAACAGTCATTGTGAGCCATTAAAAAAGCAAACATTTTAATAGTCTGTAAATTTGGGGTAACTATTTAAGTCAATATTTTGTTTAGTTTAAACTGTAAGCTATTCAACTGATAGCAAACCACTTGCAGAAAAACAGCATAAGACGTTGCCTTTTTCTTGGAGCCAAGAGCAGGGTATTGATATAAAATGCCCTCAATAAGTTGTTAAATGTCCCTTTACCTGTTGGTTGTTAAGATCAGAATTAAAGGTTATCTAAGAAACATTAGAAAAACTAATCATTCTGGAAGAGTTTGCTGCTGCTGCTAAGTCGCTTCAGTCGTGTCTGACTCTGTGGAACCCCATAGATGGCTGCCCACCAGGCTCCTCGTCCCTGGGATTCTCCAGGCAAGAACACTGGAGTGGGTTGCCATTTCCTTCTCCAATGCAGCAAAGTGAAACGTGAAAGTGCAGCTGGTCAGTCGTGTCTGACTCTTAGCGACCCCCTGGACTACAGCCTACCAGGCTCCTCCATCCATGGGATTTTCCAGGCAAGAGTACTGGAGTGGGGTGCCACTGCCTTCTCCCCTGGAAGAGTTTACTGTGGTGTTTTTATGGTATCCAAGAAGTGACCTTTACACATGGTATTGTTTGTGTGTTGTTAAATCTTAGGCACTTATTGAAGACTTCAACATTAAGAAATATTATCCTTGGTTGCAATTAACAAGCAGTCACTGAAGGCACTTGGACAATAAGAACATGCTTATTATCATTCAGATATTGTCAAAATCTTGAGTATTTGTTGATGATCTTAAAAATTCACAAAAATATTGTCTCTTGGTTACAAGTAAACAGTGCTCAGAACTAAAGGCAAAAAGTGACCCAAAACATTAAAAAGAACTAGACCCTCAGCATCAACAAATCTCTTTAGCAGAGGAAGTGGTTGAGATTAGTCCTGATTTGATACTTGAGTGCACAAAAACTTAGAAGTGAGGAGCATAAAGCAGCTGAGCATTGCAGTTGCAGAAATAAAGACAGTACAGGCTTCCTCTGGTCTTATCTTCTTGTAAAAAGAAAAAGTGGGAGGAGACCAAACTTCTCCACCTTTCTGTGGAATCCAAAGTCAAGTTTGGGACTTATAGGCAAGTGCTAGCCCTACCTCCAAAGTGCCATGGGAAATAAAGGAGAAGCTTTCATTGAGTGAAAGAGCAAGTGAGTTCAGCCCTATCTATGGCAGCCCGGGACTAGGGGAGTCACAGATAATTAACATATGCTTGGAGTAGAGGGATACCAAGCGAATGGGGGTGACAACTATCCCAAAGCTTTCCCAATGATGCTAAATGTGACTAATTTAAGGGCAATTTAGGTAAGGTGTTCTGCCACGGAAGGAAAGGGGCAGGACAAAACCTGTCAGACTCTTAGATGTGACAGAACAGTTTGTAACCAATGAAAAGTTGAGATTCTTTGCTATGAAAGTTCAGCCACGGTAAGATGGTTGCAGTTGTTAGAGATAGTTATTGCTGAAAAAGAGGAAGGGGGCTAGAGTTAACCCGAAAAAGAAAAACTTAAGATGTAGTTCACTTACACTTAAAAATTCCAAGTTAAAACACTGTTAATAGAAAGAGTTGGGCCAACTGTGGTGGTCCAGTGGTTAAGACTCTGTACTTCCACTGCAAAAGACTTGAGTTCTGTTCCCAGTTGGGGAATTAAGAGCCTGCATGCTGAGTGACACAGCCCAAAAAAAAAAAAAGAACAAGAAAAAGAGAAAGAGTTGGGTCAACTATTACAGCCATTCTCTTCTTTGCTTCTACATCGCCTCTAAAAAGAGATAAAAGAGTAGACATAAAAGGAAAAGTCCAGATCCACCAGAGCAAAAGGAAGAATTTTTATGTGCATGGTTATTCTCTAAAAACATATCTGTGAGCCAAAAAAAAAAAAAGAGTCGTCTTTAACGGCAAATACACTTTGGAAAGAAGACTGATTTAAATAAGGGAAAGTATTACTGAGGTCACCATGATTACCTATGCTGTCTGCCCATCTCTAAAAAGTAAAATATTGACATTCCAGGGCCCTAAGGGGATAGAAATGCACATTCAATTCTTATTTAAATAAAAATGCATAGGCTCAGGTCCAGGGAACATTCTTGAATTTGATTTTTTTCTTTAAGCTTCCAAAATTTAGCCAGCTGAAATTCTTAAAACCAGACTTTCCTAAAAGCGACTAAGCACACACAAAGCAGTTTAGGACTCCAGCTTTATCTCAGTCCTTCCCTAACACTGCCTGCTCCCACCCACACAATGACTGTTTCTGAGCCTGTTACACAAATGAAACTTTAGTTTTCAGACTTTTCAGCATGTGTTTCTGTCTACCTTGAATAGTCTTCCATGCTTCAAGCTCAGGCCAGCTCTTTCTCATTTTTGTGATCTCAATTTATGTGCCACCTCTACTGAAATATTCTCATTCTCCATAAAAGAGCTTCCCACCCTCAAACACTGTCTTTCCCAGTAATCTTTCTTGGGCCCTCTCTGGCAATCCAGTGGTTAAGACTGCATTTCCACTGTAGGGGACATGAGTTCTATCCCTGGTCGGTGAACTAAGATCCTGCATGCCTCCAAGTGTGGCAAAAAAAAAAAAAGCAACTCCTAGTACTCTCATTTTTTTTT
>SJYW01024059.1:1406528-1425238 GCA_006410735.1 Raphicerus campestris
ATTTGGCATTAAGGAGTTCATGATCCAAGCCACAGTCAGCTCCTGGTCTTGTTTTTGTTGACTGTATAGAGTTTCTCCAGCTTGGCTGCAAAGAATATAATCAATCTGATTTCGGTGTTGACCATCTGGTATTGTCCATGTGTAGAGTCTTCTCTTGTGTTGTTGGAAGAGGGTGTTAGCTATGACCAGTACATATTCTTGGCAGAACTCTATTAGTCTTTGCCCTGCTTCATTCTGAATTCCAAGGCCAAATTTTCCTGTTACTCCAGGTGTTTCTTGACTTCCTGCTTTTGCATTCCAGTCCCCTTTAATGAAAATGACGTTTTTGGGGTGTTAATTCTAAAAAGTCTTGTAGGTCTTCAAAGAACTGTTCAGCTTCTTCAGCGTTACTGGTTGGGGCATAGACCTGGATTACTGTTATATTGAATGGTTTGCCTTGGAAACAGAGATCATTGTGTCAGTTTTGAGATTGCATGTTGTAAGTCTGATACTCTAACATTATTTTTACAGCATTACCCTAGCCAGAGCTAGGAAAGTGTTGGCTATCATCGAATTTTTATACTTGGGGGTGAATGGAAATAACTGAAATTCTACTTCGAAAGAAAGTTGTCTTGGCGGTTACTGTTCTTCATTTCAGGTTATTTGTTTCTCTTGCTTGGAGGATGTTATAAACTGCAGTCTGGATGACCTTCTTGGCAAGGGAAGCATTTCAACAGGTTTACAGTTTGTAAGAATGGATCATACCAGGCTTCCCATGGTGGCTGGACCATGACTTAATTGTACACAGAAATGAACCTAATTCTAGAGCAGTGCAGGGAAATATTGCTCCATATTGGTGGTTCTGTTTAGTCTCAATTTTAAACAAAACTGCTGATTTGAGACCAGGTGCTTACTTTGTTTACTCTGGAACTGGTTTGAAGCAACTTAGCCGGAGGNGCATCTGAATGCAGAGTTCCAAAGAATAGCAAGGAGAGATAAGAAAGCCTTCCTCAGCAATCAATGTAAAGAAATAGAAAGACTAGAGATCTCTTCAGGAATATTAGAGATACCAAGGGCACATTTCATGCAAAGATGGGCTCGATAAAGGATAGAAATGGTATGGACCTAACAGAAGCAGAAGATATTAGAAGAGGTGGCAAGAATACACAGAAAACTGTACAAAAAAGATCTTCATGACCAAGATAATCACGATGGTGTGATAACTCATCTAGAGCCAGATATCCTGGAATGTGAAGTCAAGTGGGCCTTAGAAAGCATCACTATGAACAAAGCGAGTGGAGGTGATGGAATTCCAGTTAAGCTATTTCAAATCCTGAAAGATGATGCTGTGAAAGTGCTGCACTCAATATGCCAATTTGGAAAACTCAGCAGTGGCCACAGGACTGGAAAAGGTCAGTGTTCATTCCAATCCCAAAGAAAGGCAATGCCAAAGAATGCTCAAACTACCACACAATTGCACTCATCTCACATGCTAGTAAAGTAATGCTCAACATTCTCCAAGCCAGGCTTCAGCAATACGTGAGCCATGAACTTCCAGATGTTCAAGCTGGTTTTAGAAAAGGCAGAGGAACCAGAGATCAAATTGCCAACATCCGCAGGATCATGGAAAAAGCAAGAGAGTTCCAGAAAAACATCAATTTCTGCTTTCTTGACTATGCCAAAGCCTTTGACTGTGTGGATCACAAAAAACTGGAAAATTCTGAAAGAGATGGAATACCAGACCACCTGACCTGCCTCTTGAGAAACCTGTATGCAGGTCAGGAAGCAACAGTTAGAACTGGACATGGAACAACAAACTGGTTACAAATAGGAAAAGGAGTACGTTAAGGCTGTATATTGTCACCCTGCTTATTTAACTTACATGCAAAGTACATTATGAGAGTACATTATGGGCTGCAAGAAGCACAAGCTGGAATCAGGATTGCCAGGAGAAATATTAATAACCTCAGATATGCAGATGACACTACCCTTATGGCAGAAATTGAATAGAACTAAAGGGCCTCTTGATGAAAGTGAAAGAGAAGAGTGAAAAAGTTGGCTTAAAGCTCAGCATTCAGAAAACTAAGATCATGGCATCTGGTCGCATCACCTCATTGCAAATAGATGGGGAAACAGTGAAACAGTGGCTGACTTTATTTTGGGGGGCTCCAAAATCACTGCAGATGGTGATTGCAGCCATGAAATTAAAAGATACTCCTTGGAAGGAAAGCTAAAACCAACCTAAATAGCATATTCAAAAGCAGAGACATTACCTTGCCAACAAAGTCTGTCTAGTCAAGGCTATGGTTTTTCCAGTGGTCATCTATGGATGTGAGAGTTGGGAGTGCGAAGAAAGCTGAGTGCTGAAGAATTGATGCTTTTAACTGTGCTGTTGGAAAAGATTCTTGAGAGTCCCTTGGACTGCAAGGAGATCCAACCAGTCCATTCTAAAGGAGATCCATCCTGGGTGTTCTTTGGAAGGAATGAAGCTGAAACTCCAGTACTTTGGCCACCTCATGCGAGGAGTTGAGTCATTGGAAAAGACTCTGATGCTGGGAGGGATGGGAGCAGGAAGCGAAGGGGATGACAGAGCATGAGATGGCTGGATGTCATCACTGACTTGATGAACATGAATTTGAGTGTACTCTCAGGAGTTGGTGATGGACAGGTGATGAACAGGCCTGGCGTGCTGCAATTCACGGGGTCGCAAAGAGTCAGACAGGACTGAGCAACTGAACTGAACTGAAGCATGGCCCGGCCCATCAGAGCAAGACTCAGTTTCTCTCTCAATCAGTCTCTCCCTCAGTCAGTCTCTCCCATCAGGAAACTTCCATAAGCCTCTTATCCTTCTCCATCTGAGGTAGGGAGACTTAAAACCACAGTCACAGAAAACTAACCAGTCTGATCACATGGAACACAGCCTTGTCTAACTCAATGAAACCATTGAGCCATGCTGTGTAGGGCCACCCAAGATAGACATGTCATGTTGGAGAATTCTGACGAAATGTGGTCCACTGGAGAAGGGAATGGCAAATTACTTCACTATTCTTGCCCTGAGAACCCTATGAACAATATGAAAAGTATTAAGTACCTACAGTTAAAGGTTGTGCTGTATGATTGTGCATTTAAGAGTGCATTTAGTAAACAAGAGTCCATACCATCTAGAAATTTCTAGTTATCTGATGATAAAACAGCTCAGTGTTACCATTATACCCAGCTATGGAGGCCTGTCAGAATATGAAGTATTATTGGATTACTGGTGAAGTTTTAGGGAAGTCGTCTATCCACATTAAATAGTAAGTGGGCCTGCGGCAAGTCATTATTCATCTTGACTGTAATTGAAACGTTACCAAAGAGATACTTGGATGGAAATACAGTTTTAATCCACTTAAATCACCCTTTTTGCTAAAGAAAAATTTTCTTCTATGAAATGGGAAAATCATAACATTGAACTCTTAATGATTAATTTTTACTCAATTAATTCTTCCTCAGATGGCTCCTTCTCAATAGAACCCTAAACTTAGTTCTAAATTAACTCAAAGCATTATTTAACATTTTTATTTTTTGTGTATTTACTCATTTTTACTACAATTTTTAAAGTTTACACTCCTTTTACAGTTATTGCAAAACATTGGTTACATTTCCCATTTGTAAAATACAACCTTGTAGCCTGTCTTACATACAACAGTTGATTTCTTCTTCCCTCCCACTTTTATACTACCCCCCCCTTCCTTTCCCCACTGCTAACCAGTAGTGCTCTATATCTGTGAGACTGCTTCATTTTTCTTATATTCATTACTTTGTTGTATTTTTTCAATTCCTTCTATAAGTAATATCAGACAGAATTCTTTCTTATCTGTCTCATTTCACTTTGCATAATGGCCTTCCAAGTCCATCCATTGTTGCCAAAACATTATTTAAATTTCACCACAGTGGAAGCTTTATGTAGGATACAATAAGTAACTTGTTTTTTATTATACTTGTTTTTATTTATTATATTTATGATGGGATCATATAGACATTCTTTAACTTGGTTCATAATTGTGAGTAATATAATTAATGTAACTATAACTGAACTTGGAATTAGAGTGAATGAGCAAGAGAAAGAATAATAAATCATTGAAAGGAAGAGTTTTCAGTGATACATATAGTGAATTTGTTCCGGAGAGGATTTGGATCAAAGACTTCCACTTCCCAGAAAATGTGGCAGTTGAAACAAAGGTGTAGAGATTCCTCTTCATCTTTTCACAANAGAAAGAATAATAAATCATTGAAAGGAAGAGTTTTCAGTGATACATATAGTGAATTTGTTCCGGAGAGGATTTGGATCAAAGACTTCCACTTCCCAGAAAATGTGGCATTTGAAACAAAGGTGTAGAGATTCCTCTTCATCTTTTCACAGTGTGCCACAAAGTTACACAACAGCCTTGTAGTTCTGTAAAGGTGTTTAAGGAATTCTTATAACACAGCAGATAATCTCTTCTTACCATAGGACTGAGGCTACTTAATCTTTAAGTCAGGCTCCTTGGCCATAACATGAAGAAAATGTTTTACCTACATTTAAGGATCACAGGGAGGCTGGCGTGCTGCAATTCATAGGGTCACAAAGAGTTGGACACGACTGATCGACTGAACTGAAGAGAATTAAATACCGAAGCTTTTTAGCACTATCTCTACTCCCAGGAATCACTCCTTAAATCATAATACTATGATTATTGACACTTATCATTACCTTTAATTTATAAAAGAATAATGCTTTTGCTTATGACTGCTGCTGCTATTGCTGCTAAGTCGCTTCAGTCGTGTCCAACCCTGTGTGACCCCATAGATGCCAGCCCACCAGGCTCCCCCGTCCCTGGGATTCTCCAGGCAAGAACACTGGAGTGGGTTGCCATTTCCTTCTCCAATGCAGGAAGGTGAAAAGTGAAAGTGAAGTCGCTCAGTCCGACTCAGCGACCCCATGGACTGCAGCCTACCAGGCTCCTCCATCCATGGGATTTTCCAGGCAAAAGTACTGGAGTGAGTTGCCATTTCCTTCTCCAATGCATGAAAGTGAAAAGTGAAAATGAAGTCGCTCAGTCATGTCCAACTCTTAGCGACCCCTCGGACTGCAGCCTACCAGGCTCCTCTATCCATGGGATTTTCCAGGCAAGAGTACTGGAGTGGGTTGCCATTGCCTTTTCCTTCTATTTACCTAGACCTTCCTGACTACAAGTCCACCTAAACCTAACAGAAAAAAGGACTCATAAGACCCTGTGTTCCATCATTTTTTAAAAAAATTACTCTCCTTTTATCTCTCCATTATTTTTTTCTTTTTTATCTTTTATATTTCTGAAATTTCATTTATTTTTCTGAAAGTTTTTTAGACTTGTTAAAAATTACCATTTTTAGATTTTCATTGAAAATAACAAGGTAACAACTAGGGCCTATTTATTGTATAGCACATGGAACTCTACCCAGTGTTGTGTACCAACCTGGATGAGAGGGAGGTTTGGAGGAGAATGGATACGTGTGGAACACTGAAACACTGGAGTGGGTTGCCATTTCCTTGTCCGATGCATGAAAGAGGAAACTGAAAGTGAAGTCACTGAGTCATCTCCAACTCTCAGTGACCCCATGGACTGCAGCCCACTAGGCTCCTCCATCCATGGGATTTTCCAGGCAAGAGTACTGGAGTGGAGTGCCATTGCCTTCTCCATACTAATATATGTGGAAGCCAATTAAAAAATTATTATGTTATTTGACATAACTCAAATGAAG
This sequence comes from Raphicerus campestris, assembly GCA_006410735.1. Taxonomy (NCBI): domain Eukaryota; kingdom Metazoa; phylum Chordata; class Mammalia; order Artiodactyla; family Bovidae; genus Raphicerus; species Raphicerus campestris. The sequence continues at coordinate 1,412,268 of SJYW01024059.1, forward strand.
ATGGACTTTAGGTAAAAATTTCCTATGGATTCTTATATAATTTAGTAGTAAAAATGGGTGACATTCTGTTTGATTCAACTGTTCTTAAAACTTAATTGATTCTCTTGAGTTTGCCTTTTGGTTTAGAATGCCTGAGCTCTTGGTGGTTTTCCTAATTTCATACATTATGTTGGTAAAACACCCTTCAAAAACAAACAAGTTATTTAAAAGTGTTTGTTGGTGGATAGGTATTTCCTGAAATGTGAGGGTTTGGGTTTATTTTTTTACTTTATTTTTTAATTGAAAATAATTGCTTTACTGAATTTTGTTGTTTTTAAACCTCAACAAGAATCAGCCATAGGTATACAGCCCCTCCCTCTTGAACCTCCCTCTCAGCTCCCTCCCCATTCCACCCTTTGAGGTTAATACAGAGCCCCTGTTTGAGTTTCCTGAGATAAACAGCAAATTCCTATTGGCTGTCTATTTTACATATGGTAATATAAGTTTTCATGTTACTGTCTCCATAATCTCACCTTCTGCTCCCCTCTCCCCATGTCCATAAGTCTATTCTCTATGTCTATTTCTTCATTGCTGCTCTGCAAATAAATTCTTCAGTACCATCTTTCTAGATTCTGTATATATGCATATATATGCATTAGAAATATGATATTTCTTTCTTTCTGACTTACTTCACTCTTTATAATAGGCTCTCGGTTCATCCACCTCATTAGAACTGACTTAAATGTGTTCCTTTTTATGGCTGAATAATATTCCATTGTGTCTATGTACCAAAACTTCTTTATCCGTTCATCTGTCGATGCACACCTAGGTTGCTTCTGTGTTCTAGCTATTGTAAACAGTGCTGGAATGAACAATGGGATACGTGTGTCTTTTTCAATATTGATTTCCTCAGGGTATATGCCTAGGAGTGGGATTGCTGGGTCACATGGTGGTTTTATTCCTAATTTTTTAAGGAATCTCCATACCATCATCCATAGTGGCTGTATCAATTTACATTCCCACCAACAGTGCCGAGTATTCTCTTTTCCCCACCCCCTTTCCAGCATTTATTATTTGTAGACTTTTTGATGATGGCCATTCTGACCAGTGAGAGGTGATATCTCATTGTAGTTTTAACATCTTTTCATGTGCTTGTTAACCCTCTGTATGTCTTCTTTGGAGAAATGTCTGTTTAGGTCTTTTCCCACTTTTTGATTGGGTTGTTTATTTTTCTGGTATTGAGTTGTATGACTGCTTGTATACTTTGGAAATTAATCCTTTGTCAGTTGTTTCATTTGCTATTATTTTCTCCCATTCTGAGGGTTGTCCTCTTACCTTGCTTATAGTTTCCTTTGATGTGCAAAAGCTTTTAAGTTTAATTTTGTTTACTTTTGTTTTTATTTCCATTACTCTAGGAGGTGGGTCATAGAGGATCTTGCTTTGTGTCATCCAGTGTTCTGCCTATGTTTTCTCTAAATTTTATAGTTTCTGGTCTATATTATAGTCTTTCATTTAGGTCTTTAATCCATTTTGAGTTTATCTTTGTGTATGGTGTTAGAAAGCATTCTAATTTCATTCTTTTACATGTAGCTGTCCAGTTTTCCCAGCACCACTTATTGAAAAGGCTGTCTTTGCCCCATTGTATATTCTTGCCTCCTTTGTCAAAAATAAGGTATGCATAGGTTCAGTACAGTTCAGTCACTCAGTCACTCAGTCGTGTCTGACTCTTAGTGACCCCATGGACCCCATGGAGCATGCCATGCCTCCCTATCCATCACCAACTCCTGGAGTTTACTCAAACACATGTCCATTGAGTTGATGATGCCATCTAGCCATATTATCGTCTGTCATCCCCTTCTCCTCCCGCCTTCAATCTTTCCCAGCATCAGGATCTTTTCAAATGAGTCAGTTCTTCACATCAGGTGGCCAAAGTATTGGAGTTTCAGCTTCAGCATCAGTCCTTCCAATGAATATTCAGGACTGATTTCCTTTAGGATTGACTGGTTGGATCTCCTTGCAGTCCAAGGGACTCTCAAGGGTCTTCTCCAACACCACAGTTCAAAAGCATCAATTCTTCACTCAGCTTTCTTCATAGTCCAGCTCTCTCATCCATACATGACTACTGGAAAAAACATAGCTTTAACCAGAAGGACCTTTGTTGGCAAAGTAATGGGTTTATTTCTGGGCTTTCTATCTTGTTCCATTGGTCTATTTTTCTGTTTTTGTGCCAGTACTATACTGTCTTGATAATTGTAGCTTTTTAGTATAATCTGAAGTCCGGAAGGTTGATTCCTCCAGCTCCATTCTTCTTTCTAAAGACTGCTTTGACCATTTGGGGTCTTTTGTGTTTCCATATGAATTGTGAAATTTTTTGTTCTAGTTCTGTGAAAAATGCCATTGGTAATTTGATAGGGATTGCACTGAATCTACAGATTGCATTTGGTAGTATAGTCATTTTCACAATACTGATTTTTCCTACCCAAGAACATGGAATATCTCTCCATTTGTTTATGTCATCTTTGATTTCTTTCATCAGTGTCTTACAATTTTCTGCATACAGTTCTTTTGTCTCCTTACGTAAGTTTATTCCTATATATTTTATTCTTTTTGTTACAATGGTGAATGGGATTGATTCCTTAATTTTTCTTTCTGATATTTCATTGTTAATATATAGGAATGCAAGTGATTTCTGTGTATTGATTTTATATCCTGAGACTTTGCTAAATTCACTGACTAGATCTAATAATTATCTGATAGTATCATTAGGGTTTTCTGTGTATAGTATCTTGTCGTCAGCAAACAGTGAGAGCTTTACTTTTTCTTTGCCAATCTGGATTCCTTTTATTTCTTTTTCTTCTCTAATTGCTGTAGCTAGGACTTCCAAAACTATGTTGAATAATAGCAGTGAAAATGGAACCGTTGTCTTGTTCCTCATCTTAGGATGAATGCTTTCAGGTTTTTCCATTGAGAATGTTTGCTATGGGCTTATCATATATGGCCTTTATTATGTGGAGGTAGGTTTCCTTCTTTCTTTGCCCGTTTTTTTTGAAGAGTTTTAATCATAAATGGGTGCTGAAGACCCTGTGTTCCATCATTTTTTTTAATCTCCTTTCATCTCTCCATTCTTAATACTGCCTGAGTTCTGTTTGTTTCCTAGAGTATTTTAAAGCAAATCCAAGACACATAATTTCACCCATAAATATTAACTGATAAGAACTTTTAAAATTATGACTGATAACTTTCTGATTTTATTAAAGATTTTTTTAAACATCTGTTCAAATAAGGATCCCGAAAAGTTCAACATGTTATATTATGTCTCTCAAGTTGCTTTTTATATAGAACAGCCCTAGATTTTGATTTTTTACCACTGACATTTTGAAGAAAGAAAGTCATTTGACCTACAGAATGTCCTGGGCTTCCCAGCTGGCTCAGTGATAAAGAATCTGCCTGCCAAGATGCAGACACAGGCTCAGTCCTTGGGTGGGGAAGATCCCATGGAAAAGGAAATGGCAATTCACTCCAGTATTCTTGCTGGAGAAGCCCATGGACAGAGGAGCCTGGCAGGCTATTGTCCACAGGATTGGAAAGAGTTGGACACAATTTAGCAACTAAATAACAACAGAATGTTTCAATTTGGCTTTATCCCCTATCTTTCCTATAAGCAGGTAGAAAAATCAGATATTTATGGAGATTCAACCTCAAAGTTTTAGGCCACTGTACTATAAGAAGTTCTGTGTTCTTCCTATTGCATTGTATGATGTCTGACAATTAGGCTTATTATTAATGATTATACTGACATTTAATATCTGCCTCCCGTGGTGAAGATGTCAGGAATCCATCTTTCAGGAGCCATAATTCATGTAGCTTGATTTTAGTGTTTTAAATCATGAAGTGTTTCTCAAATCATTTTTTTTAGTATGATTAATCTGTTAGGAAGATGCCTAAAGGCATCTTTTAAAGGCTTTCTTGTCCTAGAACACAGGTCTGTCACCTAGTTTTTCTGTTTCCAACAAAATGGTCCTTTTAAATTAATCTAAGTTGTTCAACAAACTCTGAAAATCAGTTCTTTTGGTAAAAATGTTTCTCTTGGTACCTCAGTACCATGTTGATGAAATGTTTAGAGTTACAGAGCCCCAAAAGAAAAAACATCTATCCTGACATGAGTTAACCTGGATGGCCTAACTTTATCAGAGGTGGAGTCAGTAGCCACCATGTTGCCAAATGGACTCGAGTTTCTCTCTTCGGGGAAGCGGGCACATTCCCGAGAGTATATTTTCAGTGTGTAAGAAGAAAAGAGTGGTAGAGAAGTTGGTGAGGCAATATACATTTCTAATGAGTAAAGATAAATTGCTTAAAGACCTGCATTTCATAAGATTTTGTTTTTCTGTTTGTTCCCAGGAAGAAATCTTTCCTGTTTTCCGCTCTGTATGCTGCCTTTGTCTTCGGTGGTCGGCACCTAATGAACAAGCGGGCGAAGTTTGAACTGAGGAAGCCTCTAGTGCTCTGGTCTCTGACCCTTGCAGTCTTCAGGTAGGTTGTGTTTTTGTTTGTTTCTTTGTTTTTCGTTTTCCAAATAAAATCCCATCTGTTTCATCAGATTAGCTGAAAGACAACCACGTTTAATCCTGCATCTCATATTTTTTATCATTAAGGATGTCAAATAGCACCACATCCCAAGGGAAGGGCTTCATGCAGCCAAGCTTGCCATGCTCTCTTCATTTGGAGAACCTTCAGGCCATCCCCTCTCTTGTCCAAACTGTTCGTGCAGTAACTCAGTTTATGTCTTAGGACTAGAAGCAGTACATCATCAGTTCCGTTCTTTGGCATATAAATATAGATGAAGGGGTAAATGGAAAGCGGTAGCAATAAACTGTGGAAGTGTATGGTAGTGTTCAGATGGGGTGGGCTTACTCTTACGGACTGGTACATAGTCAAAAATGGCTTACGGGCATTTGATGAGACACTGGACCAGAGAATGCTTCTGTCCCATATCCCCAAAGCATCCTCTACCTGAACTGACTCATAGGCATATGCTTATGCATTCAGGTCTCACTTTGCGTCAGACAAAACTCGTCATAGAGGCTGGTCAGGATCAGGTCTGGTCTCTCCAGGAGTATCTGGCAGCCAGCATGCAGATACACTCCTGGAACCCTGAAGGAGCATGTCTAGCTTTGTAATATCTGGTGATTTGACAATCATAAGATGAATTACCCCACAGCTGATATCCAATCAGGTGCCAGCACTTACCTACAGTGCTAACAAAGGCACCTATTCCTTTTGTGTTTTGCTTGTCAAAACCAGCACATTGATAACTGGGCTTGGGGGCGGGTAGGGAAGCAGATATAAATATGCTACAGAATAAAAACCTATTCTTTCTAATATATAAGAGTATTTCTACTTTTCTTGTATTACATATTAACAGTTCTACTTCTTCAATGGGTCAGTGGTAAAGAATCTGCCTGCAATGCAAGAACCACGGTAGACACTGGCTTCGATCCCTGGGTTGGGAAGATCCCCTGGAGGAGGGCATGGCAACCCACTCCAGTATTCTTGCCTGGAGAATTCCATGGACAGAGGAGCCTGGTGGGCTATAATCCATGGGGTCGCAAAGAGTTGGACATGACTGAAGCGACTTCGCATGCACCACTAATGAGAAATGCATGGAATCATTAAAAGCCTTGTTAGTCACTTAAGGCTTTTTAAAGATGATCAGGCAGGAAGAGAATTTTCACAAACTCTGATCTGTACATTTCCGTCAGGCTGGCTTCCTGCATATGAAACACTGATGTGCTTGCTATTGGAGGCACTCTTTATTTTGGTGCATTTCATAAAGCACTACATGTGAGATACTTGTGATTTGAACCTATCATTAAAGACTCCTTCCATTTCATATGTATCAAGTCCTAATTCTCTAATACAAAGCAGCATTTTCATTTTTATTTACATTGAAGGTTCACAGAGTCTGCCTCACCTTAACTACTTTGATATTTGAGGGGAAATTTATCTTGATGATGCCTTTCAGCATTTTATAGCTCTTTCAACATCCCCTGAACCTTTATCTTCTGTTTTTTTTTTAACCGTAGCACATATAAGAGGGAAGAAGAAAGTCCAGGAACCCCCACACACCTGTTCTCCTGCTTAAATAGTTATCAGCACTGTTTCATCTATGTTCCCACTAACTTCTCCCTTGACCCAAATTATTGGGAACTATTACAGACTCAACTATTTCTGAATGAAATGATACCATTTCTAAAAGTTAAGCAGTCTTACTAAACTAGTCAGTGTTGTTATCTCACCTCAATTAGTAATAATTCTTTCTTATTGAGTGTTCCATTTTCTCCAGTTGTTTCAAAATTTTATTTGTACAATTTATTTTTAAGAATTTTGACCCAAAGGACTTATACACACTGCTGCTGCTGCTAAGTCGCCTCAGTTGTGTCCGACTCTGTATGACCTCATAGACGGCAGCCCACCAGGCTCCCCCATCCCTGGGATTCTCTCTATATAAAATAGTCAACCGATAAGGACCTAAAAAAAAGTAAAGAATCCTCACCCAAACGGGTCCACACTTTCCCACTGGTTGATTTAGCTTAGAGGTTTTGTCTTTCCTTCCACTTCCAATTCATTCTTTGGATAATCCAGATTGTTACTCTTTTTGAGTTTCCCCCAGACAGGATGTTTACTGATTATATCTTCTGAAACCCTGTATTCTTTGTTAGTCAACAGAGCTAGAAATTTTATTATATTTAGATTTGATAAGACTTCTTATAAGAAGTTAGTGAAACAAAAGCAAGGATAAATACTTGATTCTTTACTCATATTTAGCAGTTTCAAAAAATTAATTTGATTATGTAGCATAATGGGTGTTTTTAAGTATCATTATGAACTTATAGAATTATACTTTTTTACATGTCAGTGAGTGTAAGGTGAATTGGGATATGATGTCTTATAGTCCAATGCTATTATTTTTTTTGATGCTAAGTTAACCCATGTTTGGCCAGAGGGAGTTTCTTCAGATTAGCTCCTGAATCCTTCCCCCATCCTGAGTAGTGCTCATAGCTTGATTTTGTGTATGTGTGTGTATTTTGGGGTGTGTGTGTGATTGGGGGTGGGGGTGGGGATGACAAGCTGTCCCAGGCCAAGCATGTTGCACATCCTTGTCCAGAACTGGAGTCAGTCATTTCTCAAAAGATCCCAACTTCCTTTGGGAGAAGTATTATTTAGAAATAACTCTAAGTACCTGGGGTGGTTGTTGTCACTAAGTTCTTATTTTTAGGCCTCCAAGAGAGCAGAAAAAGAAAATTATTCATTATTTTGAAAGAATGTATCCAGAGTTAGTATTCATACTTCTGATTCATATTTATGACTAGAGAGATTTAATTAATAGATTTCTCTTTCCTCCTATGCCAAAACCCAAGTTCCCAAGGTCAGTACTTACTTACACCATAGAACATTATGCAATAGTCATTAACACTACCATCTTTTTTAGATTGACAAGTTCCTGTTCTGTCTCTTATACACATCTCTAATACAAAGCAGCATTTTCATTTTTATTTACATTGAAGGTTCACAGAGTCTGCCTCACCTTAACTACTTTGATATTTGAGGGGAAATTNACCATCTTTTTTAGATTGACAAGTTCCTGTTTCATCTTCAATTTCCTTAATTCTATTGGTTACTTTACTTTCTTCAGAGCCATGTTTTGTATAAAATTGTAAAAGCTGGAACTACTGAAAGGTGTCCAAGCATAGACTGTCTTGGGTCTTATAAAAATTGATCATAATATTCTAATCAGTTATTCGGAAACATTATAATGGAATTCTGTGGTTGTATTAATTGAACATGGTCCCATTGTAGGAAGAGTATGTTAAGGTTTCTCTGTGCTTAATTCTGATCAACAGTGCACTGAATGAAAAGGCTTAATACAGAATGAATTTTTTAATGGAATGTTTATGTAAATTTTACTCCTAGACATAAAACACATGTTGTTCATTAATACATTTAAGTATTTGTAAAAATTTCTAAAAAGATAATAGAAGAAAACATTCTTATTACATCTATGGTAAGGGAGAGGAGACAGTTTTTTTTAAATGCCCACTATGTACTGTAAAATAAGCAGAAAAAAAAATTCAGAGCTTATAGAGGTTGGTTCTAGTGGACCAGTAATCTAGAGCAAAAAGGATTTAAATTTTTTGTGATGCCTTATCTTCTTATTCAAAAAAAATGAAACAAGCATCATGTTGACAGCTCAATTCTGGATATTGGGTGTTTATTATTCTTTGTGCTTTATTGCATTTACAGCATTTCCTAAAATATACATACATGCATACACAATCTCATACACAGCTTAGAGAATCTCAAGTGATATTTGCTTTCTTTTAGAATCTAAATAGCTTTTGAATGAAATTGACATAAAGCATCAAAAATTTATATAAAGCATCAAAAAAATAACACAAACAGATGTTTCGATGAGTATTAATAAAAATTCTCCTATCTAGGTCATATATTAATAAAATAACTTTATTATTATAAGAATATGTTTGCTGGGAGGGATTGGGGGCAGGAGGAGAAGGGGACAACAGAGGATGAGATGGCTGGATGGCATCACTGACTCGATGGACTCAAGTCTGAGTGAATTCCGGGAGTTGTTGATGAACAGGGAGGCCTGGTGTGCTGCGATTCATGGGGTTTTAAAGAGTTGGACACAACTGAGGGACTGAGCTGAACTGAATGTTTGTAGAAGATTATGACTCTTATTTTACTATAATTCTCAAATTTTCAAATTCACCTATAAATGGTGTTTAATATATAAGTATATAAAGTCCTTACACAAGAGATTCCTGCATGAAATGGCATGCAATTATGTAAGACCCTTAAGAGCCACTGCTTACCACTAATATGATGTCATGGATTTGGAAAAAAGAGGGGAGAGAACCTAACTTTTCTGTTAAAGGAATTAGAAATGAGGGAGAGGAAGAGTAAGAATCTTCTTACTCTGAAGATTTTGCAAAAGCAAAATCTTACACTGAAAAGAATTTTTAATGTATGCTGCTGCTGCTAAGTCGCTTCAGTCGTGTCCAACTCTGTGCGACCCCATAGACAGCAGCCCACCAGGCTCCCCCATCCCTGGGATTCCCCAGGCAAGAACACTGGAATGGGTTGCCATTTCCTTCTCCAGTGCATGAAAGTGAAAAGTGAAAGTCAAGTCGCTCAGTCGTGTCCAACTTTTCGCGATCCCATGGACTGCAGCCCACCAGGCTCCTCCGTCCATGGGATTTTCCAGGCAAGAGTACTGGAGTAGGGTGCCATTCCCTATATTACTGCTTAAAACGAGTGTCTTTTCCCCAGTTTTTCAAGCTTGCCTGTTAGCTCCTTTACAGTAACTAGAGACCCAACTTAGACTTAATTCTGGATACCCCAAACTGTGTTTACTCATGAAATGAGACAACTGGGTGGAAATTAAATCAGATATGTAGGCTCCCTAAGCAGAAAGAAACCCCTCTGTTATTGCTCTGTTTCAGAAGGAGAGAGGGGGTGTTGTATGATTTGGTGAGCATTACCTGTAGCGTGTTTTCTTTATCTTTGTATTTTGACTGAATATAACAGCAGTTTTCATATAGGTCAAATACATTGTAATTTATTGAAGACTGTCACAAGTTTTGATGGAGTAGATAGGATATGATCAAGTGAGGTTTTTCCCAGTTCCACCATGGATTTATTTCATTGAAAAATGACTTCTCTGGGGTTTTCTTGACAATTTCTTCCCATTAACCTCAAGCCATGCCTCCCATTTTAGACCCAAGCCATCAGCTTCTGTATCGGTCTTTATGGATAAGATTAGGACATAGCCGCCTACAACCCAAGGATAAGTATTTTCTTATTTGATGAGACAATTCCAGGTGGTATTTTGCCCTAGATATTTGGATATTTCCTTAGGGTAATACTGAAAAAAATTCTGGTAATTTGAACTAGTAAATCCTGAGATTATTGCTTATGGCAGACAGCCTCAAGCCCTTCAAGGTGCCAGCCACCCGTTCTTCCTGAGTCATTAAATCATGTTGCTATGGCATCTCAGCGGGGTTACTTCTGTTGATTTGTAAAGGACTTTCTATGTACTGATTTAATAACTTCAGATCCTTCTAGATTGGCTGCAGATGTGCATGCTTCTGATTCAAGCAGCCTTCATCAGGTCTCTGTCTGGCAGAGCTTTCTTCTCACTGGCAGAATAAGGAGCCTTCTTCCAGGTCTCTGACCCAGAGCAGATCAAAGGACAGGTGTCTAGTCAGTGCACATTAGAATAAGTTAATTACTTTGTGCAGCATATTTGCAGATGCCAGTATCACACCTGCTTCAAATCTGCTTATTCCTGTCTCCTGGTGATTCACTCTGGCCTCAATAGCTTTAGGCTTTATTTGTTCAAAGCCAGATACACTCACTTTACAGTTGGACTTTTTGCCATGTTATTATCCAGCGATTTTCTCTGTTGAAACTCATTTTTATTTCCTGGCCTTATTTTTATTTTGTCATTGAATTTTATCTTCAGNATTTGTTCAAAGCCAGATACACTCACTTTACAGTTGGACTTTTTGCCATGTTATTATCCAGCGATTTTCTCTGTTGAAACTCATTTTTATTTCCTGGCCTTATTTTTATTTTGTCATTGAATTTTATCTTCAGCTTAAGTATAAAATATATTCAAAGTGAATAAAAATTACTCTTTTTTCTTTAGTAAGAGTTCCATGAACAAAGGGCTTATATATACCATAGGATACACTCAGAAAAGTGTGTTTAACAGAGCAAAGATGCACATGAATGATATTTGATCAAATCTACTTATGGTTTTATTCACCCATCAGTATTTAATATTGGAAGAATTATTGGCAACTGCCTTATTTTTAAAGAAACAGATATATAATACAACTAACTGAAACTGTTCAGATAAGAAAAATATGACATTTAAAAAACCCATATTGAAGGAGTTAAGTACATCATTGACCTATAAAGTGATGAAACATAGAAAATAACAAATTTCAGAACTGAATTTATACTCACGCACCTTTTATCTAATGCTTCGTTTTGATTTCCAGAAGTGGTCCTTCTTATTCTACAGAAAACATTATAGACAATGATTACAGTGATATTAATATTATGAAGGAAATGAATACATAAACTATAAATGTCATAGGGGAAAAGCTCCTAGTTTTTCAACAACAGGTTATAAACTTCACATTTTTTTAAGACACAGCATCAAAAGGCCAAATGTAACAAAGCAGAAGGTATTTCTAGAAAGCATATACTAAGTAGCAAAAAAAGGCAAGCTGATGAATAATTGTGGTAATGTGATACCTTTTGTGAAAAGTTTAATGACCTGTAAATTAACACTACATTGTATTTGTTAACATGGCAATGGCACCCTACTCCAGTACTCTTGCCTGGAAAATCCCACGGATGCAGGAGCCTGGTAGGCTGCAGTCCATGGGGTCACTAAGAGTCGGATACAACTGAGCGACTTCCCTTTCACTTTTCACTTTCATGCATTGGAGAAGGAAATGGCAACCCACTCCAGTGTTCTTGCCTGGAGAATCCCAGGGATGGGGGAGCCTGGTGGGCTGCCGCCTATGGGGTCGCACAGTCAGACACGACTGAAGTGACATAGCAGCAGCAGTGTAGTAAAACATAAAAACATTTCAAAAGTTCAAGCTAGTGATTCTTTTGGGGGACGCAGGGAGCCCAGTGAGATCAGAGAGGGTCTGACGGAGGNTCAGACACGACTGAAGTGACATAGCAGCAGCAGTGTAGTAAAACATAAAAACATTTCAAAAGTTCAAGCTAGTGATTCTTTTGGGGGACGCAGGGAGCCCAGTGAGATCAGAGAGGGTCTGACGGAGGCTTGCCCTGATTTTGTATGACCTTGTTATTAAAAAGTTAAATAAGAAAAAAAATAACTGTTCGATACAAGTATGGATAGCAAATTTTTTTAAGTTGAAAGCAAATAATGAAGTCAGTTGTTTTAAAGGAAAGCTAGAAATTGTAGTCATTTACAAGATTCTGGCAAAATGCTGGTGTACATTAAATAGAGCAAGTTTATATCAAAACACAAACTTTGTGCCCTGTTGATCCAAACACACACCACAATAATGGCAGATTTATAGTTAGAATTAAGAATGGTTTTTTATATATTGTTGTTGTTCAGTTACTAAGTTGTGTCCGACCTTTGTGACCCCATGCACTGCAGCACTCCCGGCTTCCCTGTTCTTCACTACCTCCTGGAATTAGCTCAAACTCATGTCCACTGCAGAGAAGGCAATGGCAACCCACTCCAGTACTCTTGCCTGGAAAATCCCATGGACAGAGGAGCCTGATAGGCTGCAGTCCATGGGGTCGCTAAGAGTCAGATATGACTGAGCCACTTCACTTTCACTTTTCTCTCATGCATTGGAGAAGGAAATGGGAAGCCATTCCAGTGTTCTTGCCNGAAGAAGAAGAAGAAGAAGGTGGGAAGAAGAAGAAGAAGGTGAAAAGAAGAAGAAGGAGAAAAATAAGGTGAGAAGGAGAAGAATAAGATGAAGGTGAAAAGAAGAGGAAGAAGAAGGAGAAGAAGAAGAAGACGAAGTAGAAGGTGAGAAGAAGAAGTAGAAGGTGAGAAGAAAAAGAAGAAAGTGAGAAGAAGAAGAAGAAGAAGAAGAAGGTGAGAAGAAGAATAAGGTAGGAAGAAGAATAAGATGAGAAGAAGAAGAAGAGGAAGAAAGTGAGAAGAAGAAGAAGAAATAGAAGAGGAAGAAGGTGAAAAAAAAAAGAATGTGAGAAGAAGAAGAAGGTGAGACGAAGAAGAAAAACAAGTAGAATGTGACACGAAGAAGAACAAGAAGGAGGTGAGAAGAAGAAGAAGAAGAAGAAGAAGAAGAAGGTGAGAAGAAGAAGTACGTGAGAAGAACAAGAAGAGGAAGAAGAAGGCGAGAAGAAGAAGAAGAAGGTGAGAAGAAGAAGAAGAG
>SJYW01024059.1:1456676-1483572 GCA_006410735.1 Raphicerus campestris
TCAGCAGTGGCCACAGGACTGGAAAAGGTCAGTTTTCATTCCAATCCCAAAGAAAGGCAATGCCAAAGAATGCTCAAACTACCGCACAATTGCACTCATCTCACATGCTAGTAAAGTAATGCTCAGCATTCTCCAAGCCAGGCTTCAGCAATACGTGAACCGTGAACTCCCTGATGTTCAAGCTGGTTTTAGAAAAGGCAGAGGAACCAGAGATCAAATTGCCAACATCCGCAGGATCATGAGAAAAGCAAGAGAGTTCCAGAAAAACATCTCTTTCTGCTTTCTTGACTATGCCAAAGCCTTTGACTGTGTGGATCACAATAAACTGTGGAAAATTCTGAAAGAGATGGGAATACTAGACCACCTGACCTGCCTCTTGAGAAATCTGTATGCAGGTCAGGAAGCAACAGTTAGAACTGGACATGGAACAACAGACTGGTTACAAATAGGAAAAGGAGTATGTCAAGGCTGTATATTGTCACCCTGATTATTTAACTTATATGCAGAATACATCATGAGAAAACACTGGGCTGGAAGAAACACAAGCTGGAATCAAGATTGCTGGGAGAAATATCAATAACCTCAGATATGCAAATGACACCACCCTTATGGCAGAAAGTGAAGAGGAGCTAAAGGGCCTCTTGGTGAAGGTGAAAGAGGAGAGTGAAAAAGTTGGCTTAAAGCTCAACATTCAGAAAATGAAGATCATGGCATCCGGTCCCATCACTTCATGGGAAATCGATGGAGAAACAGTGGAAACAGTGCCAGACTTTATTTTGGGGGCTCCAAAATTACTGCAGATGGTGACTGCAGCCATGAAATTAAAAGGCGCTTATTTCTTGGAAGAAAAGTTATGACCAACCTAGAGAGCATATTCAAAAGCAGAGACATTACTTTGCCGACTAAGCTCCGTCTAGTCAAGGCTATGGCTTTTCCTGTGGTCATGTATGGATGTGAGAGTTGGACTGTGAAGAAGGCAGAGCATCGAAGAATTTATGCTCTGGAACTGTGGTGTTGGAGAAGACTCTTGAGAGTCCCTTGGACTGCAAGGAGATCCAACCAGTCCATCCTGAAGGAGATCAACCCTGGGTGTTCTTTGGAAGGAATGATGCTAAAGCTGAAACTCCAGTACTTTGGCCACCTCACGCGAAGAGTTGACTCATTGGAAAAGACTCTGATGCTGGGAGGGATTGGGGTCAGGAGGAGAAGCGGACAACCGAGGATGAGATGGCTGGATGGCATCACGGACTCGATGGACGTGAGTCTGAGTGAACTCTGGGTGTTGGTGATGGACAGAGAGGCCTGGCGTGCTGCGATTCATGGGGTTGCAAAGAGTTGGACATGACTGAGCAACTGAACTGAACTGAACCCCCTTCCCATCAACATGCACACATGATTTGCCAAGTCTTGAGTTCCTGTTTCATTATCAGTCTGGATTTTTTCTCTTGGCTGCCACATCAGGCCTCAAACTCAACACTACCTGAACCTGTTTAATGGAAAATGTTCACAGCCAGTCCCTGAACTCAGAATTTCACCATGGGGAATATATTGCAAGGACATAAAGTCAAACAAGGAGAGGCTTCCTATATAATGATATTTATGGCAGCATTATTGGCACTTAAATAAGCAATATAGAAAGAAATAAAGGGAGTGGTAAGTTACAGTGCAAACATCCGGTGGAATCATGATGCAGATATTAACTAGGGGGTTCAGGAAAACTGGGTAAATATGGGAAAATTGCTGATGATAAGTTGGAAATGTACTTAGGTAGGCTGCTCTGCTTGGGTACTCTAAGCTCAACCATGAATGGAAAGTGAACAAGACTGGAAGGGAATAAAAATCATAGCCATTGTGTTATGTTTATAGGATCATGATTGGTCTTTTCCTCTGTATTTTCTGAATTTTCTAAAGTCTATCTGCTGTAATTATTTATCTTTTTAATAAAGCTTATCAAACTTTGCAATCAGGGTGGCCTGATTTCATCCTATTTACGAGGCTCAGTGGAGGGAGTAAGCTTTGACTTCACCCTCATCGGGCAGCTCTCTGCTCAGGTGACAGCTCTGGTGGATCTTCTAGCAGCTTCCTCACTCCCTCTGCAGTAGTGCACCGTTGCACCCCTCTGCTCTGACCTCTGGAAGTCAAAGTGTTCTAGGGCTCAGTTCTGTGCTCTGTTCCCCTCTATTTCAGTTCTCTCCCTAAGAGATCTCACCTTATTCAGCCCGTGTTTAAATATCAGATGACTCTTATACTGAAGTGTCCAGCCGTGATCTCTTCCCTACACTACAAATTTCCTTTCATCTAAAGCTACATCTTCACTTAGAAGCACATCTTCACTTAGATGTGCATATGGTAGGCATGTCCTGTCTTATGTCCTTAAACAGAGGTCTGGATTTCCTCTCCGCCCATGCCCCACTATGACTTAATTAACATGCAGATAAGTTAATTATTAGATCAAGTCCTCTCTAGCTAAGTACCTGGCATCATTATCCATTCTTGTTCATCAGGCCAGAAATCTTAGTCTTCTTCCTTGTTATTTGGCCCCACTCACAGTGGTCCAGGGCATCCTCTCAGTTATACAGATTTGTCTGCTGCTTTCAGTTCATGTCTGCTGTGACCACCTCTCTCATTTGGAAATAGAAATATAATATCCTTTAAAATGTTCTCCCTAGTGGATTTCTTCAGTTCAGTTCAGTCACTCAGTCGTGTCATACTCTTTGCGACCCCATAAATCACAGCACGCCAGGCCTCTCTGTTCATTACCATCTCTCGGAGTTCACTCAGTATTATTCATAATTACACATTAGTCTTCATTGTATATGATCATCTTTTTAAAAAAATGTATTTATCTGGCTGTATCAGGTCCTAGCTGCAACACCCAGGATCTTCGTTAAGTCACGATGGATCTTTTGTGATACAGCTGGGGCTCACGGACTCCCTAGTTGTAGCCTGCAGGCTTAGTTTCTTTGAGACATGTGGGATCTTAGTTACCCAATCAGGGATCAAACCCAAGTTCCCTGTATTACAAGGTGGAGTCTTAACCACTGGACTGCCAGGGAAGTCCCTAAGATTAGCTATTAATGTTACAGTAATTATTGTGGTTGTCTTTGATTGTATTATAGTCTATTCTTCACACAGTGGTCTGAGTGATCATTAAAAACACATATCAACATTGTGTCACTCCCTTGCTTAAAATCCATCAATGTCTATGCAGTGCAGTTAGAATGAAGTACATTTTATGACGTTGATTGTTAATTTTTAATATTACTATCACTGTGACATATGAAACCCTCAAAGGCCCTACCAGTGCTGGGCCTGTCCACCTGTTGAAGCGCATTCCCCTCCTGCCTCTGTCACCTCCCAGCCTCACACCGCAAGCACGCACAGCTCACTACTGCTCTGCTGTCACCTGTCCCTGTCATTCTTCTCCAGGTCTTGGCCAGAGTGGCTCCTTTTCATCAGTTCACATATCACTTTTTTTTTTTTTTTCTGTAAGCCTTTTTATTTGAGATATTCATATATATTCAGAAAAAATGTGCAATAATTAATGTAGAACGCAGTGATCTTTCTTTTAACAAAGTGAACTCACTTGTGTAATCCCTACCCCAGTCAAAGTATAGAATGTTACCAGCACCTCGGAAGCTTCCCTCTGTCCCCCTTTCCAACTGTTATCTCTCCAAAAGTAATTACCAATCTGACTGTGCCTGTATTTGAACTTCACGTGAATAGGATCACACAATGTATATCCTTGCATGTCCAGATTCTTTCATTCATTACATTTGTGAGAATCATCCATGTTTTGCATGTAAAAGTTGTTGCTTTGTTCTTATTACTCTATAGTACTTCATTTATTCATTTATTTTACTCTATGGTAGGTTGACATTTGGTTTTTACTGTGTAGATATTTGCTGTTGTGTACATTTGAATACCTGTCCTTTAGTGTGTACTATGTTGGCATTTCTGCTCAGTTTTTACTTAAGAGAGGAATTGCTCAGTCAGAGGGTTTGGCTTAAATGTTTTCCAAAGAGTTTGTACCAATTTAAGTTCTCACCAACAGCATGTGAAAATTCCAGTTGCTCCCCACTCTCTCCAACCGTTGATATTGTCCCTTTCTTTTAGCTTTAGCAATTCTGATGGGAGAATTAATTGTTTCTTCTTTTGAAATAAATCAGCTGCCTGGATGGGTTAAATCTCCAGGAACATTTTTGTTTTTTCTTACTGATGTTGTGTGTTTGTCAGCAGATCATAGGAACTTTCATACCATGAGGAATAAAAAGGTAGTAGTATTTTTAAATGAATGAACCTAGGTAGAAACAGTCTGATAAAATTAAATTTTTGTAAAGGGATATATGTGCCATGATTTACTTACATTGAATGCCAGATTCTTGTCTCAGGATTCAAGTAAGGATTATGAACTCTGATATTTACATGTAACAATACCAATGGGTTCCTTAATCTGAAATTTCTATGAACCTACTATGAAGACCATAAAGAAGGCTGAGCATTGAAGAAATGATAGTTTCAAATTGTGGTGCTGGAGAAGACTCTTTCTTGGACAGCAAAGAGATCAAACCAGTAAATCCTGAAGGAAAACCATCCTGAATATTCACTGGAAGGATTGATGCTGAAGCTCCAATACTCTGGCCACCTGATGCAAACAACTGACTCATTGGAAAAGACCATGATGCTAGAAAAGATTGAAGGCAAGAGCAGAAGGGGATGACAGAGGATGAGATGGTTGGAGGGCATCACTGATTCAATGGATATGAGTTAGAGCAAATTTGGGGGGCTAGTGAAGGACAGGGAAGCTTGGCATGCTGCAGTTTGTGGGGTCCCAAAGAATGGGCCATGACTTAGCAACTGAACAACAAGAATGAAAACTTGATATGTCCTGTAACATATAGATATATATAGTATATTATAGAGAGGCATTCTGATTTCATCCTCCTCCTCTCACGCTTTGTAGCATTCCTATCCCAGGACATTTGTACTGATGTTTATTTCTCTTTCTTTCCTTCAACAACTCACCACTGATTCTTCACCTTTAGTGACAAATGCATTCAGTTTATGGCTGCAAGTGCTGAGTCATGTATCTGGCAGTCTCTTAATTCTGATGTTGATACTGGCTGTGACTGGGCAATTTGAAACCAGTCTGTTGTTCCATATCCGGTTCTAACTTTGCATCTTGACCAGCATACAGGTTTCTCAGGAGGCAGTTCAGGTGGTCTAGTATTCCCATCTCTTTCAGAATTTTCCACAGTTTGTTGTGATCCACACAGTCAAAGACTTTGGCATAGTCAATAAAGCAAAAGTAGATGTTTTTCTGGAATTCTCTTGCTTTTTCGATGATCCAGCGGATGTTGGCAACTTGATCCCTGGTTCCTCTGCCTTTTCTAAATCTAGCTTGAATGTCTGGAAATTCTCGGTTCACGTACTGTTGAAGCCCATGAAACTTTCCCTTGGTATCTCTGATTTTCTTGAAAAGATCTCGTCTTTCCCATTCTGTGTTTTCCTCTATTTCTTTGCATTGTTTGCTTAAGAAGTCTTTCTTATCTCTCCTTGTTGTTTTTTGGAGCTCTGCATTCAAATGGTTGTATCTTTCCTCTTCTCCTTTGCCTTTAGCTTCTCTTTTCTCAGCTATTTGTAAGGCCTCCTCACAGCCATTTTGCTTTGCTGCAATTCTTTTTCATTTCATGNTGCATGTAAAAGTTGTTGCTTTGTTCTTATTACTCTATAGTACTTCATTTATTCATTTATTTTACTCTATGGTAGGTTGACATTTGGTTTTTACTGTGTAGATATTTGCTGTTGTGTACATTTGAATACCTGTCCTTTAGTGTGTACTATGTTGGCATTTCTGCTCAGTTTTTACTTAAGAGAGGAATTGCTCAGTCAGAGGGTTTGGCTTAAATGTTTTCCAAAGAGTTTGTACCAATTTAAGTTCTCACCAACAGCATGTGAAAATTCCAGTTGCTCCCCACTCTCTCCAACCGTTGATATTGTCCCTTTCTTTTAGCTTTAGCAATTCTGATGGGAGAATTAATTGTTTCTTCTTTTGAAATAAATCAGCTGCCTGGATGGGTTAAATCTCCAGGAACATTTTTGTTTTTTCTTACTGATGTTGTGTGTTTGTCAGCAGATCATAGGAACTTTCACACCATGAGGAATAAAAAGGTAGTAGTATTTTTAAATGAATGAACCTAGGTAGAAACAGTCTGATAAAATTAAATTTTTGTAAAGGGATATATGTGCCATGATTTACTTACATTGAATGCCAGATTCTTGTCTCAGGATTCAAGTAAGGATTATGAACTCTGATATTTACATGTAACAATACCAATGGGTTCCTTAATCTGAAATTTCTATGAACCTACTATGAAGACCATAAAGAAGGCTGAGCATTGAAGAAATGATAGTTTCAAATTGTGGTGCTGGAGAAGACTCTTTCTTGGACAGCAAAGAGATCAAACCAGTAAATCCTGAAGGAAAACCATCCTGAATATTCACTGGAAGGATTGATGCTGAAGCTCCAATACTCTGGCCACCTGATGCAAACAACTGACTCATTGGAAAAGACCATGATGCTAGAAAAGATTGAAGGCAAGAGCAGAAGGGGATGACAGAGGATGAGATGGTTGGAGGGCATCACTGATTCAATGGATATGAGTTAGAGCAAATTTGGGGGGCTAGTGAAGGACAGGGAAGCTTGGCATGCTGCAGTTTGTGGGGTCCCAAAGAATGGGCCATGACTTAGCAACTGAACAACAAGAATGAAAACTTGATATGTCCTGTAACATATAGATATATATAGTATATTATAGAGAGGCATTCTGATTTCATCCTCCTCCTCTCACGCTTTGTAGCATTCCTATCCCAGGACATTTGTACTGATGTTTATTTCTCTTTCTTTCCTTCAACAACTCACCACTGATTCTTCACCTTTAGTGACAAATGCGTTCAGTTTATGGCTGCAAGTGCTGAGTCATGTATCTGGCAGTCTCTTAATTCTGATGTTGATACTGGCTGTGACTGGGCAATTTGAAACCAGTCTGTTGTTCCATATCCGGTTCTAACTTTGCATCTTGACCAGCATACAGGTTTCTCAGGAGGCAGTTCAGGTGGTCTAGTATTCCCATCTCTTTCAGAATTTTCCACAGTTTGTTGTGATCCACACAGTCAAAGACTTTGGCATAGTCAATAAAGCAAAAGTAGATGTTTTTCTGGAATTCTCTTGCTTTTTCGATGATCCAGCGGATGTTGGCAACTTGATCCCTGGTTCCTCTGCCTTTTCTAAATCTAGCTTGAATGTCTGGAAATTCTCGGTTCACGTACTGTTGAAGCCCATGAAACTTTCCCTTGGTATCTCTGATTTTCTTGAAAAGATCTCGTCTTTCCCATTCTGTGTTTTCCTCTATTTCTTTGCATTGTTTGCTTAAGAAGTCTTTCTTATCTCTCCTTGTTGTTTTTTGGAGCTCTGCATTCAAATGGTTGTATCTTTCCTCTTCTCCTTTGCCTTTAGCTTCTCTTTTCTCAGCTATTTGTAAGGCCTCCTCACAGCCATTTTGCTTTGCTGCAATTCTTTTTCATTTCATGCATCCATTTGTCTAATGGATTTTTAGAACAGCCCGACAAAAGGAACTGGGCACACAGAGAGCAGAAACTTATGGCTTACGTCTCCTCCCTTTCTTATGGGTAAAACATGATCTCACGTAATTTTAGGGCTCAAATCCTAAAAGACATTCCTAGTCCCCAGTTTTAAGGATGTGGAAAGCTGAGCATCATAGTTACTTTTCTCTTCTTTCCTCATTTTCTTTCTTTTTTGTTTCAGTTTTTGGGTCAGAGGAGAGACCATTTATACAAATACTGTTATATATCATTATTCAAGTACTCTCCCAATGAAATTTTCATTAACCATCTCTCAAGTGAAAAAAAAAAGTTTGATTTCTTCTTGCAGTTGCAAACCCTAGTTAAGACTGTGCAATGGAATTAATGGGTCAGTGCTATTTGTCTTGGCACTGGAGTTACCATTGCCTAGTAATTTGGGAATATTCCAAAAGAGATTAAGAGTTTTCTCAAAGGAACAAAGCTTTCTGTAGAAACAAGATATGTAACCACTTTTGTAGTTCTGGTGAGTTTTTTGCTTCAACATTAATTTCTGCTATGCCCACATTTATTTTCAGGTTCTTTTTAGTTCATTCAAGTCTCTTTCTTTAATTTTCTGCCATACTTAATTAGGATCACTAATCATAAGACTTTATCTCATTGTTCCCATCTTAAAAGTCCAGGAATCAGCACATTGTTCTTTCCATATGTTGATGACAGTCAATAAACCTTAGTCACGAGCAAGTCTCCACTCACCCAGGCATGAGTTAGATGGCATCCCATCAGTGGTGGAATTCAGGGAGAAGAGCTCTCACCTAGGACAGCACTGATGCACAGACAGGCATCTGTCTTCATCAGTTACCTGGACGGCCTCATTCAAAGGCTCGTGGAGTAGGGAGTGGAAGGCAGTCTGCAGGGTGGAGTCTCCAGGACACCCCTAATTCAGAGCCAGCACTCATAGGTGCTTCCACATCCAAGATGCCAAGTGAATTGGTATGAGATGAGTCCTGGGTATTAGAATTGTTTTAGCATGCATCTTGATGATTGTAATGTCCAGTCAACTTAAGAATCACTCTACTAAATGAAAGCCTCCTGGCAAGTTCAGGGTCAGGTCTGGGTAAAGGGCAAGGGACTGGAGCTACAGTCAGAAGATTCTGCTACTTAGTAACTGTAATCTCAGGCCAGTCCCNCCACTTTGTCTTGCATTTCTTTTTTTTGAGGATGGTTTTGGTCACCACCTCCTGTACAGTGTTACAAAGCTCTGTCCATAGTTCAGGCAGTCTGTCTACCAGATCTAATTTGATCTCTGGTCCCTCTGTCTTTTCTAAATTCAGCTTGTACATCTGGAAGTTCTTGGGTCATTAACTGCTATAGCCTAGCTTGAAGGATTTTGAGCATAATCTGCTAACATGTGAAATGAGTGCAAGTGTATGATTATTTGAACATTGCTTGACATTGCCTTTCTTTGGGATCGGAATGAAACTCCTAATTTATCCTATGCCCTGCTCCCACTTTTCCCTTTGGTGACCATAAGTTTGTTTCTATGTTTGTGAGTCTGTTTTGTAAATGAATTCATTTGCATATATTTTAGATTCTACATATAAGTGATATCATTATAATATTTGTCTTTGACTTCACTTATGATATTCTCTGAGTCCATTCATGTTGTTGCAAATGGCAATATTTCTTTTTTATGGCTAAGTTATATTCCTTCGTGTGTGTGTGTGTGTGTGTGTGTGTGTGTGTGTGTGTTTGTAGTAGTTGTTGTTTAGTAGCTAAGTACTGTCCAACTCTTTGTGACCCCAATGGACTGTAGCCCACCAGGCTCCTCTGCCCATGGGATTTCCCAGACAAGAATACTGGCATGGGTTGCCGTATCACATTTTTATCCATTCATCTGTTGATGGACACTTATGTTGTTTATCATGCGTCTATGAACATTGGAGTGCATGTATTTTTTTGAGTTAGAGATTTTGTCTTTTCACAATATATGCCCAGGAGTGGGATTGCTGGATCATCTGGTAGCTCTGTTTGTAGTTTTTTGAGGAACCTCCATACTGTTCTTCATATTGGCTGTACAAACTTACATTCCCATCAATCTTATCTTTTCTGTTTACTTAAGGTCCCATCAGAACCTTAAGTCTTTCCAAGATCCAGCATTGTCTGACCTTCCTTTGTACCCATTGTTTTAGGGCATCCTTGACAATAAGGGATAAAACAAGGGTAAGTACTAATTCCCCTTGTGGTTAATTAAATTTCAGAATAAGAAGAGGGACCACCTAGTTACCCTTGTTATACAAAAAGAAGTCAAGATCACCAAAGGTCATGAAGGATATTGATTTTTCTCATATCCGAAAACGACGGAGATAGGAAAGAGAATGAAGCATCTTCCACATAAATCCTGCTTTTGTCCCACATCCCAGTGTTTGTTGTTCTGGTACTTGTTACTGTGCCTGCTCTTCATCTATTTTTATGTAAGTGTTCTAAAGTATATTATTCAGAATCCCTAGGCTTTTCAGAGAATCATTATCATCTACCTACATGAGCACCATTCTTGTTTCTATAATATAAATTCTCTACCTTAGATGTGAATAGTGGTCTTTTGGGTAGCCAAGATAGCTCAGATGGGAGAGTCAGACCAAAGAAACAATAGTCTTTTTCTTCAAGGGGTTAATGTTACTGAGATTTTGGTTAATCCTGTAAAGCATGTTCAGAGTTAATTCCACAAGAAAGTGTCATTCTCAGTTTTTTATCACTTGATTTATTGCTACCAAAATAATACCTATTATCCTCTTCAGTAAATACAGGGGATTTTTGTTCCTTTTCTATTTTTGTCTTTTAACTTTTCAAAATTTATATTAGAGTACAGTTGATTTATAGTGTTGTTAGTTTCAGGTACACAGCAATGATTCACTTATAAATATCCATCCCAAATCCATCTCATTCTTTTTCAGATTCTTTTCCCATACAGATTATTAGAGTATTGAGTAGATTTCCCTGTGCTATACAGTAGGCCCTTGTTGATTATCTAAATGCCTAATTTATCCCTCCCCCACCCTTTGAAAACCATAAGTTTGTTTTTGAAGTCTGTTTTGCAAATAAGTTCATTTGTATCATTTTTAGATTCCACATATAAGTGATTATGTGATATTTGTCTTCCTCTGACTTATTTTACTTAGTATGATAATCTCTCATCCATTGCTTCAAATGGTATTATTTTACTCATTTTTTATGACTAATGTTCCATTGTATATAAGTACCACATCTTTTCCATTCCTCTTGTGATAGACATTTATATCACTTCCGTGTTTAGCTATTGTAAATAGTGCTGCAGTGAACATTAGGGTGCATGTATCTTTTCAAGTTATGGTTTTCTCTGAATATATGCCCAGGAGTGGGATGGATGGATCATAGGATAGTTCTATTTTTCTACCAACAGTGCAGGTTGCTTTCCTTTTCTCCACACCCTCTCCAGGATTTGTTTGTAGACTTTTTTAAAGCAATTTGTTGGAATATAGTTGATTTACAGTGCTGTGTTAGTTTCAGGTATACAGCAAAGTGAATCAGTTGTATATAGGCCATTACAGAGTATTGAGTGGAGCTCCCTGTGCTCTACAGCAGGTTCTGAGTTACCTATTTTATGTGCTGTAGTGTATATAAGTCAATCCCGGTCTCCCAGTTTATCCCTCCCCTACTTTATCCCCTAGTAACCATACAGACCATAACCTAGTTTTCTACATCTGTGATTCTACTTCTGTTTTGTAAATAAGTTCCATATACACATTAGAATATTACTCAGTCATTAAAAAATTACAAAATATTGATATTTGCAGCAACATGAATAGATCCAGAGATTGTCATACTGAGTGAAATAAGTCAGACACAGACAAATGTTATATAATATTACTTATATGTAAATAGCCTAAAAAAGTATTTTTTATAGACTTTTTAATAATGGCCATTCTGACTGGTGTGATTTTTTTGTCAACAGCTGTTCAGTAGTTACTTGTGATTTTGATGTTTTTGTGAGAAGAGGTAAGCTCAAGTCCTACTCTGCTATCTTGTCTTTATCCAGGAATAACCTTTTGTTTAAATTTTACTTTTCTAATTTCCATATGCTAAGACTTCACATTTTATAGGGAACCTGCAAAAGTGTGTACTTTTGTCGTGTACCAAGGAAAGGTGGTTTTATTACTCCAGAGTAGCCTAAGAACATTTTACTGGGTACTTGAATTCAAATTTGTTTCTCTTGATTAATGAATATCACTTCACTGTCTTCTAGGTGATATTTCCTAAAATGCATAGCCTCATTGGAAATAGACAATATACTTAGTAGTATCCCTTCCAAATCAAAACTATGATTGTGTGCAAAACACCTTTCTGTCAGTAACATTTATGGAGTGCTTACCATGTGCCTGTTTTGTATCCTACTGAATCTTCAAATAATTCCAAGCTATTACCTCCATATTACACATGAGGAAAGTAGAAAATAGGATGAATAACCTGCTAGGGTCACCAGGCTAGTAAATATCAGTCCACAAGTCTAACCCAAGTCCATCTCATTCCGAGGTACAAGTTCTAGACGTTCACCTTCTTGATATGGAGCATAGTCAGGGGGCTCACGTCCATTTCTGTTTGTGTCTTCCAGGAGATACAATATTCATTATTCTGAGGAAGCAGAAGCTGATCTTCCTACACTGGTACCACCACATCACTGTGCTCCTGTACTCCTGGTACTCCTACAAGGACATGGTTGCTGGGGGTGGTTGGTTTATGACTATGAACTATAGCGTGCACTCTGTGATGTACTCTTACTATGCCTTGCGAGCGGCGGGTTTCCGCGTCTCCCGGAAGTTCGCCATGTTCATCACCTTGTCCCAGATCATTCAGATGCTGATAGGCTGTGTCATTAATTACCTGGTCTTCCAGTGGATGCAGCATGACCAGTGCCACTCTCACTTTCAGAACATCTTCTGGTCCTCGCTCATGTACCTCAGCTACTTCGTGCTCTTCTGCCACTTCTTCTTTGAGGCCTACATCGGCAGCAAGATGAGGAAAGCAACGAAGGCTGACTAGTGTCGGAACTGAGGAGGAAGCCGTAGCTCAGGGTCATCAAGAAAAATAACAGACAAAAGAAAATGGCACAAGGAATCACATATGGTGCAGCTAAAACAAAACAAGACATATGAGCAAACACACAACCCAAGGCAGCTTAGGGATAATTAGGTTGACTTAACCCAGTAAGTTAGTGATCCTTTTTGGGTGAGGACTCACTGAGTGCACCTCCATCTCAAAGGACTGCTGCTGGAAGAACCCATTCCCTCTTGATCTGTCAACTCTAGGACAAGTGAGAACAAAGTGGGCCAGAGGCAGAGAGAAGGCAAGCAAGCTATTAACAGTATATGGGAAAAAATGAATTCACTGTTATATTTCTCTAAGGATCAAAGAAGTTTACTTAAAAACCAAGTGAGCACATGCATACAATCCTTTCTAATCTTTTTTGACACTAAACTGGAGCCAACAGAAAAGGTAAAAAATGGAAGCGACACGGGGTATACATCTAGAGTAATGCTTTTGCAAAATTGAAAGTACTTTTTCAGAAAGGTCATGGGTTGTAGCCCCCGTGAGAAAAGATGTCTTACTCACCTCCTGAAAAAACAGATGATAAACTATATTTCGACTAAGAGAAAGACTCGTTCCCCTTCATAGCACAGCCTCAGTCTAGTGAGTTCACCATAACAAAACGGGGCGCAGTATTTTCCCACGGTTCTCCCTGGGAGGAAGGAAACAGTGCCGCCCAACTCCTGAAAGGGCAGCTCCAATCTCAGTATTTCTGATAGGTTTATTTCTACCCCTAAATGGGGTAGGACACAGCATCCTTTGTTCAGTTGCCTTGGGCTTTCAAACAGAAGAATGAATATAGAATAGAAAACAGACAACTCAACCAAATTATTTGAAAAATAGACTCTCTTACCTGTAAAAAGTTGCGGCCCTACACCGAAGTTTTTGAGCTGGGAAAGAGGAATGAGCTGAAGATCAATATAAGAGAATAAGTACTCCCCTCCATAGTTACTCCACACATAACTTTCCAAATGAAACCCTGTGGTACAGTCCATATTTTCTATATTTTTGTGAATTTCACAAAGCAACCCACAGGGCTCTCCTTGATCTTGGGTGAACACTGTGTTTCTGCATCATCTGCCGTTGCTCCCTAAAGCAATGCAGGGGTGTTTAAAGTGCCCTCTGCTGGTCAAGCGGAGATACTTTGACAAACACACTTCATGGCAAGTTGAGCTGAACAGTAGACACACAAACGGCCCCCTTCGAGACTTATTCTCCAAATTTTAAATGATAGAAAATATTCACCATATTTTTGGCCAAATCAGAAGACATTCTTCCTACTTTGAGTCAGCTTCAGAAATTTTTTGAAAAGGGACTTACGCTCTGGAATTCAAAAATCAACTTATTAAGAGCCATATTCTTTTAAAAAAAAGCTAGATACTATAATATCTGTAATATTTCAGTCCTTTACAAGCCAAATAAATGTGTAAACATTCCTGTATTTCAAAGAAGCAATTATGTCAAGTTGTTCAATGTGATATAGTAGTATTCTAATTGGTTATATAGCTTAATGATTAGACAAACTAGATAAAAATTAGGGGCTACTACACTGCATAGATTAGACGTGCATAACCACACACGTATACACACAGATGTGAAGTCCACCAAACTTTAAAGCCCAGATAAATAGAAACATGTTTTCTGGCTAGCAGAAAAAGAAGCTGTTTAGCGTTCTTGCTTTGAGTGTGTACAGAAAAGGGATTTTTCAAATTATTTTTATATTATTTTAGCTTTAATTGTGCTGTCATTCATGAAACAGAGCTGCTCTGCTTCTCTGTCAGAGATGACAAGGGCTTTCTCAGCATCTCGTCTATGTGTGGAATTGAAAAGAATAAAGTTTTATTCCATTCTGTGTGAATGGTCTGAACCATGAACAGAGAATCCGTGTGAACCAAGTCATGACTGATGGGATGGAGGGTGGGTTTTATGCAGGGAAGGGAAGCTGTTATGTCTGTGTTAAATTATTGTGAACAATCTATGACGTCTTGACATTGGTTCATAGATGCATCGATCAAAGAATGTATTAATTAGGGCAAAAACTGACATGGACTGAAAAGACAAGTCCTGCTATAACAACTAATAGATTATTAGGATGCAAACAATGTTATTTTGAGCTTTGAAAATACATGATACTGTGCAATAAGCTTTTATTTTCTTATAACAGAAAATAAGCAGAATAATGAGGGAAAGGCCAAATAACAGTTGACTTGAATTTAACTGAAGGACAGTTAGAGCTTATTTGGTTAATTTAATTTAATGATTTAATCCATTGATTTATCAGTGATCCTTTAATGCAGGTTAGAATAAGGAAATCATCATAGACCTTAAACAGACTGATGCTTCCAAAGCACTTTCATCTTGGTACAGGTTCATACTTGTGTCTACTTATGAGATAATTTAGAAATTTTGCTTATGGGTTGAAAATGTCTAATAAATAGTTTTTAAATTAGCTTAATATATCTAAAGGCATTTCCGATGTTCATCATGGAAGGGGGGGAAAATCACACCTTTAAAAAAATTGAAATTCTGGTATTACAGGTTCAATACACTGTTTTTAACATCTCAGCTTAAGTGATTAATTCTATTAATATATGAGGCTGGACCACTACCCCATGGCAAATCTGAAGCCTGAGAATTGACTGCCACATAGATAATCCTGCTGTCACTTAACATTCCAGAAAAACTTGGGCAGGCAGGTTTTTATAGCTGCCCCACTATGCTGCAATAGATTTCCTTTCTCTTGAAGATTTTCCACTGCACTTCAATTCCAGTATCGTGAAAACATTCCTGGATTGAAAAAGCTTTTTAAACCAAATCTTCATTTCAGACATAAATACATGCAATTTGATATACAAGGCCTGAGCATCAACCCAAGTCTATGAGTTTGCAGTGAATAACATTCTACTGAGAAATGCTCTAGTCACAGATCAGAGGTTTTATCTGGACCTTCTAATTTTGCTCATGAAACCAGAGCTACTACTATATTCAAAAATCATGTATTGAGATGATTATTCCAGTTAATTTACTCCCATCCTTCTAACCATCTGTTCCCTTCTCCAGGGGATCTTCCTGACCCAGGGATCAAACCCACATCTCCCACATTTCAGGCAGATTCTTTACCATCTGAGCCACCAGGGAAAACCTTCTAATCATACGCTGCTATAAACATGAGGGAACTGGGACAATACATTCATATACGTTGCTGATGGGGAAAGAAAAAATTATATCCCTTGTTATTTCTATTAATGTGGCTCTGAGTCTGGAACTTCACTGAGTGGGGTTTTCGCAAAACAGGATGGAAGAACACTTCTAGGAAAGAGACATACAGGAAAAAAAAATTTTTTTAAATCAGCTGTGGTATCATTATCATAAGATAAAACCTGTCACATTAAGAACAACAAAGCACCTGGAGTAAACTACACTGGAGTAGAATATTCCACAAGTCTGGTCTGGTTCCAGACTGCTGGGTTACCAGGGAGAAATAAGCTCAGGTTGCTATCTATTATGAGAGAACAGCCTTTTTTCAGTCACAGCTAAGCTCCAGCACACTTTTTCCCCCTAGTTTGGTTAGTGCATCTTCAACACAGTTGTTGGGTTGGTCACGTGCTGACTCAAGAGGGCTGTTAGGAGAGTGGAGATGGTCAAACAGACCACCTCCCTGAGTTCAGTGCTCTGAGCTGTGTGTGCGTGGTCTGGTCTGTGCCTGTCTCTTAGACACTTCTTTCCCTGAAAATGTTTCCATCCTGAAAGTTACAATTGTGTGAGAGCTTTATGATGAAAGTCTAGTGGTCCGTTCTTTTTGTTTTCAATAATAAATATTTTGCTATCAATTCAGGATGGTAGTAGAGCCTATTTTCGTGCTGTGAGTCATTGTCTCCTGTAACTTGTTATTCTGTCCCTTTTCTATCTGTATACAGGAACCAATTCTTTGTGCCTCAGACCCATCACCAACCAAAAGAGATTTGGATAAGAATGCACCACAGGGTTTGGCCTCTGTTGCATACACATTACAGTGATAAAGCAAGGATACTCTACTTTGTGCTGACAATCAGGATGAAGTGTTAGGTCCCAGTCTTGCAGGGAACCAACAGCCTCTGTATGCTGGCACCCAATACTTAAGCAAAAAAAGAATCATTGTAGTGATAGCATTTTCTTGAATGCCAGTTGTAACATGCCAGTTATAAACATCTTTAAGCCATATGGCAAAATCCATAGCTAAAGAGACCAGTTAGGTACCCCTGTGCAGAGCATCAAAGACTATTCACAGGCCTGTTGAGTCACCAAGTTATTTGCTTCATCCTCAGATACTCTGAAAATTCAGGGCTCACAGAGAGGGAAAAATAGCCCCAGGTCTCCCTTCCTCCTGAATTATACTTTAAAAAAAAAAAAAAAGTGAAACAAGTTATTCTAGCACTAAAGAAATAGACAGTGGAAACACATCTGTGGCGGAGTTCAGGGGGGCTGGGCAAATCTCAAGAATGGCAGTTTAATTTCACGTTGGGCAAGTAAAGATCTTCACATCAGATACACTTCACAGAAGTCCAAACACGAAACTGCATTGTAGTAAGCAGCTCCTGAAGCAACTGGTTAAAGAAACTGGTTGCATAAATCACAGTCAGGCCATTTCGCAACATAATCAAGCCAGGATTTCAAGGTCCCGACTCATGCTGGTGTTGAACACTCATTCTCTCAATGCTTGGTGTCTCTGGAGACTTTTCCCCAGAAGACAGAACCCTCGAATGCTCCACAAGTAGCCTCATAGTGCTGCCCAAGCCTGTTAATTCAAACAGGTCTGCTCTCTGGGCATGTTCAGGCAGGAGGTTGCTCACTGCTATCTGGAAAAACCACTGGAAGATTCTACTTCTTAGAGGACCCAGTGCCTCTATTCAACTAAAAGCCCACCCATATAAGCCTCACAGAGCAAATCACAGCAATGTTGGAATTGTTATTTTCAAGTGCTGATTTCACAACATTAAAAGAAATATTTTTTTCTGGTATATTAAAAATAAAATCATAACATTTTGATTTAAAACAAACTGTTTGCAGTTTCTTTTCTTTCTTCTTCTGAGCAGTGCAAAGGAGGCATCCATAAAGGCTACTTAGAAACCTCAGAAAGGCCTTCCAGTGTGCTCATGGAACACGGGGAGTCACTGAAGCTCCCCAGTTCTCGAGCAAAGCCCAGGAATGATGTGGGTGCCGGATACTTCTGATCAAAACCCAGCAGGTGTCCAGCCCTCCCACAGTGCTTCAAGGGTGAAACACAGCACGCTACCCAGACCTGACATGTCAGGGCAGTCCTCATGGGGCAAGTAGGCTAAGCTGGATCCCTGTTTAACAGGTTGAGAAAAATATGTTCGTTAGATCAAATGTCACCGAAGTAGAAGGAACAAGATGTGAACATAATCTCCTGAAATAAGTGTGAGTGAAATTCCAAGGCCCAGCCCTGTACTAGGAAGCACAGTGCCATGTCACCGGACAAAGAGTTCCAGGACAAAATGTGTTGGAAACAGGAAACGTAGCACCTACCTCCCATCGCTTACACTCCAAGCAAGGGGAGCACAGCCATCTGCTCCCCGCTCCTATAATTTGGCGTCAACTCCTAACGTTTTTGTATGATCTGTTGTATATGTTTCAGGCTACACGTTCGTGTTTTTCTCTACAACGTGTACAATAGCAAAGTGCTTCAGTATTTATATTTAAAACCAAGCACCTGTTACTTGTGAAAGTTCTCTATCGCTAAATTGCTATGAACACGCCTCTCTTTTCACATCATCTCAGAATAAGACAAAACTTCCCATTTGTAATTCATTTAATGTATGTTCTTAACTCAGGTCAAAATGGTTGGATGGGAAGGGGGAGACCTATACTGCACAGAAAGTCATTTTTATTAACTTTGCAACAACAAAAAATGTGTGTGTAAAGGAAAAGCAGAAGCAAACCTTAGAGGTGTTTCTCTTTTCCATAGCAGTCTCAGAATCCCAGAACAAATGATTGTGCCATCAAGTAGCTTCTGACAGAAACACAATCTCGTGTAATAGTATACAAGCTTCAGAAATGAATATGGCGCACAAGAAAACATATTATATCACTATTTAGCAAAAACGCTATACTTAAGACACTTCAAGACCAAGAATATGCTATAGCAGGCTTCCTAGGGATGGAAAAATACAAATAGGGTCAGAATACAGTGTTTCAGCAACATGACCACTCTTGGTTGTTTCTGCAACATGAATGAAATTAATTGGACCCATAATAAGGTATCATTAAATGCATGGTCAACACAAAGTAATTAAAAGGGCTCCCCACTGGTTGGTCTGTTGCTGATGAATCTCCGGGTCTCATGGATCTGGGGCAAGGTTTCATTTATTGCCAAACACTTGTCCTGAGACTAAACAGGGAGGTCTTGCTCAGTGCACTGGTGACCACAGGGGTTTCCATTGTGCGGGGAGAGGTGGCCTGCACCAAGTGACCCCAGCCCTCACAAAACTGTACACTCAGACATACATAGAATCATACTTATGCTCTCCCCCTTAGCCTGTGATATCTGCACCCTCATGTCGCCATAAAGGGCTCCAGGCAAGATTAGAAGCTCTGGATTAGATCAGATGAAATTCACCAACCCGGTTCACTCTGTAACCTTTGACATTTCCTTCTGCTTTTCATTCTTTATCTGTGTAATAGTTGAAGGATGTAACCATTAGTATTCCACCTTACTTATACATGGCTCCTCTGTCCATGGGCTTCTCCAGGCAAGAATACTGGTATAGGTTGCCATTCCCTCCCCCAGAGGATCTTCCCGACCCAGGGATCGAACCCAGGTCTGCACTGCAGGCAAATTCTTTACCATATGAGCCACCAAGGGAAACATGCGTTATAGAAGACGTATTTATATGGAAAAGATAACATACATAGGCTCTCAGAAAACAACACAGCATCCTCAGGGTTAAACCCGTGGGGTGGCCCCTCCTGACACAACCCCTGCCATCTCACTACTGGATTCTGCAATCTTTGGTATTTTCAGCCCCCCAGGGTGAAAGCCCTGTGCTTCAGGCTGGGGTTTCATACACAGCTTCCTTTTCTATCGACTACACTAATTCCTTTCATACTAGAGGGAAAAACTACTCCCCCCGCCCCCCGGGTGTTGCTCTGCTGAGTTTTATTTATGAAAACTGTACTAGGTGTTTCTTCAGGCAGCCAATCTCTCTCTACAAAAAGAAGGCAAACAGGTTTGTAATGTTTGCATCTCGTCTGGCTCGTAACTCTGTGTGAGTTACTATAAAACACCAGTTCATTTTTGCAAAACGAACACTTTGTCTCCTAATCAGAAGCAGTTCTTATTTCAACTTGGTTTTAGAATAATCAGAACTATACAACATAAATCTACTGAGCTTCTAAACTGACTTAGGCGGCCAAGGCAACTCATCTGTTTATTTTCACCTAAGCTGAATTTCCCCTGGACCCACTGGCCTGTAGAGGCAAATTGTTTGCTGGTTTATAGCTCCCACTGATGCAGGACCTCTGACTTCCTGCCAAGTCCCCTGCATCTAATTCTAGAAATCGCCAAGGGGAGTCTCACAGCCTCTGTCAGGCATCTCTGCTATGTGGTCACTCCCACCCCACCTCCCTGCCTTCCACAGCCGCCCAGCTGCTATTGCATCTGTCCACTGGGCCCTGCAACCTCTCAGCCTGGCCAGGTGGAGGGGTTCTCAGAAGGCCTCCACTGCCCCTCAGAGAGACAGGGTACCCTCTGGTCTGCAGTGAGACAAGATGCCTCTTTCTCTTGGTTAGATATGCTTTGTGAGAAAAACCACCCCCTTCTCTACCAAACAGCCAGACATGCATCCAGGAACTGAAGAATGGATTTGAGAAATGGCCACTGCACTGAATCAGAATGTCTATTTCCTATCCTGCCGGGGCAAAGCTGGCCCTTGGATTGAGCTAATTGGATCTCCTTTTACCTGGAGAAGTATTATCCCCGGAAGGCTCTCAGCCCCACTATAAATGGACTCCTATGGCAACCACCTCTGCTCCCTAGATTGCCCTGACATCTCTGAGTCTAGCAGAGGACACAGGTGGAGTTTCTTTTCTAGAAGCCTCCCAGGTCTCCTCCAGGCTCCCCATTATCTGTCCCATTACAGGTCCAGACATCTCTGAGACACACTTAAATTTAGCCCAGGCACCCTGCCAAGTTTGTAAAAATGAAATGCTAAGCACACTGACCAAGGGAACATTTCATGCAAAGATGGGCACAATAAAGGACAGAAATGGTATGGACCTAACAGAAGCAGAAAGACATTAAGAAGAGGTGGCAAGAATACACAGAAGAACTGTATGAAAAAGGTCTTAATAACCTGGATAATCACGATAGTGTGATCACTCACCTAGNGATCTGGGGCAAGGTTTCATTTATTGCCAAACACTTGTCCTGAGACTAAACAGGGAGGTCTTGCTCAGTGCACTGGTGACCACAGGGGTTTCCATTGTGCGGGGAGAGGTGGCCTGCACCAAGTGACCCCAGCCCTCACAAAACTGTACACTCAGACATACACAGAATCATACTTATGCTCTCCCCCTTAGCCTGTGATATCTGCACCCTCATGTCGCCATAAAGGGCTCCAGGCAAGATTAGAAGCTCTGGATTAGATCAGATGAAATTCACCAACCCGGTTCACTCTGTAACCTTTGACATTTCCTTCTGCTTTTCATTCTTTATCTGTGTAATAGTTGAAGGATGTAACCATTAGTATTCCACCTTACTTATACATGGCTCCTCTGTCCATGGGCTTCTCCAGGCAAGAATACTGGTATAGGTTGCCATTCCCTCCCCCAGAGGATCTTCCCGACCCAGGGATCGAACCCAGGTCTGCACTGCAGGCAAATTCTTTACCATATGAGCCACCAAGGGAAACATGCATTATAGAAGACGTATTTATATGGAAAAGATAACATACATAGGCTCTCAGAAAACAACACAGCATCCTCAGGGTTAAACCCGTGGGGTGGCCCCTCCTGACACAACCCCTGCCATCTCACTACTGGATTCTGCAATCTTTGGTATTTTCAGCCCCCCAGGGTGAAAGCCCTGTGCTTCAGGCTGGGGTTTCATACACAGCTTCCTTTTCTATCGACTACACTAATTCCTTTCATACTAGAGGGAAAAACTACTCCCCCCGCCCCCCGGGTGTTGCTCTGCTGAGTTTTATTTATGAAAACTGTACTAGGTGTTTCTTCAGGCAGCCAATCTCTCTCTACAAAAAGAAGGCAAACAGGTTTGTAATGTTTGCATCTCGTCTGGCTCGTAACTCTGTGTGAGTTACTATAAAACACCAGTTCATTTTTGCAAAACGAACACTTTGTCTCCTAATCAGAAGCAGTTCTTATTTCAACTTGGTTTTAGAATAATCAGAACTATACAACATAAATCTACTGAGCTTCTAAACTGACTTAGGCGGCCAAGGCAACTCATCTGTTTATTTTCACCTAAGCTGAATTTCCCCTGGACCCACTGGCCTGTAGAGGCAAATTGTTTGCTGGTTTATAGCTCCCACTGATGCAGGACCTCTGACTTCCTGCCAAGTCCCCTGCATCTAATTCTAGAAATCGCCAAGGGGAGTCTCACAGCCTCTGTCAGGCATCTCTGCTATGTGGTCACTCCCACCCCACCTCCCTGCCTTCCACAGCCGCCCAGCTGCTATTGCATCTGTCCACTGGGCCCTGCAACCTCTCAGCCTGGCCAGGTGGAGGGGTTCTCAGAAGGCCTCCACTGCCCCTCAGAGAGACAGGGTACCCTCTGGTCTGCAGTGAGACAAGATGCCTCTTTCTCTTGGTTAGATATGCTTTGTGAGAAAAACCACCCCCTTCTCTACCAAACAGCCAGACATGCATCCAGGAACTGAAGAATGGATTTGAGAAATGGCCACTGCACTGAATCAGAATGTCTGTTTCCTATCCTGCCGGGGCAAAGCTGGCCCTTGGATTGAGCTAATTGGATCTCCTTTTACCTGGAGAAGTATTATCCCCGGAAGGCTCTCAGCCCCACTATAAATGGACTCCTATGGCAACCACCTCTGCTCCCTAGATTGCCCTGACATCTCTGAGTCTAGCAGAGGACACAGGTGGAGTTTCTTTTCTAGAAGCCTCCCAGGTCTCCTCCAGGCTCCCCATTATCTGTCCCATTACAGGTCCAGACATCTCTGAGACACACTTAAATTTAGCCCAGGCACCCTGCCAAGTTTGTAAAAATGAAATGCTAAGCACACTGACCAAGGGAACATTTCATGCAAAGATGGGCACAATAAAGGACAGAAATGGTATGGACCTAACAGAAGCAGAAAGACATTAAGAAGAGGTGGCAAGAATACACAGAAGAACTGTATGAAAAAGGTCTTAATAACCTGGATAATCACGATAGTGTGATCACTCACCTAGAGCCAGACATCCTGGAGTGTGAAGTTAAGTGGAACTTTGGAAGCATTACTACAAACAAAGCTAGTGTGGGTGATGGAATTCCAGCTGAGCTATTTCAAATCCTAAAAGATGATGCTGTTAAAGTGCTGCACTCAATATGCCAGCAAATCTGTAAAATTCAGCAGAGGCCACAGGACTGGAAAAGGTCGATTTTCATTCCAATCCCAAAGAAGGGCAATGCCAAAGAATGTTAAATCTACCCCACAATTGTGCTCATCTCATGTGCTAGCAAGGTAATGCTCAAAATCCTTCAAGCTAGGCTTCAATAGTACATGAACAGAGAACTTCCAGACATACAAGCTAGATTTAGAAAGCCCAGAGATTAAATTTCCTACATCATAGAAAAAGCAAGGGAATTCCAGGAGAAAATCTACTTTTGCTTCATTATATACACTAAAGCCTTTGACTGTGTGGATCACAACACACTGTGGAAAATTCTTCAAGAGATAGAAATACCAGACCACCTGAACTGCCTCCTGAGAAACCTGTATGCAGGTCAAGAAGCAACAGTTAGAACTGGACGTAGAACAATGAACTGATTCAACATTAGGAAAGGAATATGTCAAGGCTGTATATTGTCATCCTGCTTACTTAACTTATATGCAGAGTAAATTATATGAAATGCAAGGTTGGATCAAGCTCAAGTTGGAATCAAGATTGCTGGGAGAAATATCAATAACCTCAGATATGCAAATGACACCACCCTTTGGCAGAAAGTGAAGAACTAAAGAGCCTCTTGATGAAAGTGAAAGAGGAGAGTGAAAAAGGTGGCTTTAAATTCAACATTCAAAAAGCTAAGATCATGGCATCTGGTCCCATCACTTCATGGCAAATAGATGGGGGGAAAAAATGGAACCAGTAACAGACTTTATTTTCTTAGGCTCCAAAATCTTTGAGGATT
Organism: Raphicerus campestris; assembly: GCA_006410735.1. Taxonomy (NCBI): domain Eukaryota; kingdom Metazoa; phylum Chordata; class Mammalia; order Artiodactyla; family Bovidae; genus Raphicerus; species Raphicerus campestris. The sequence continues at coordinate 1,480,765 of SJYW01024059.1, forward strand.
GTGATTGTAGCCATAAAATTAAAAGATGCTTTCTCCTTGGAAGAAAGCTATGACAAACCTAGACAACATATTTAAAAGCAGACTTTGCCAACAAAGGTCCATCTAGTCAAAGCCATGGTTTTTCCAGTAATCATGTATGGATGTGACAGTTGGACCATGAAGAAGGCTGAGCACTGAAGGATTGATGCTTTAGAATTGTGGTGCTACAGAAGTGTCTTGAGAGTCCCTTGGACTGCAAGGAGATCAAACCAGTCAATCTTAAAGGAAATCAACCTTGAGTAATCATTGGAAGGACTGATGCTGAAGCTGAAACTCTAATACTTTGGTCACCTGATGAAAAGAGGCGACTCACTGGAAAAGGTTCTGGTGCTGGGAAAGATTGAAGGCAAGGAGAAGAAGAGGGAGACAGAAGATTAGACGGTTGAATGGCATCACCAATTCAATGGACATGAGTTCTGAGCAAACTCTGGGAGAAGGACAGGGAAGCCTGGTGTGCTGCAGTCCGTGGGGTCCCAAACAGTCGGACACAACTGAGTAACTGAACTGAACTGAGCTACTGAACAATGAAAACATACTTAAACAAGTCCTTTCCTTTCTAGTGAAAATCAACTTTTGAATTAAACAGGCAAACTGCAGAAAGTCATGACAATTTCTTAGACTTTCTCTCTTTATCCCTGACTTATGGCTTCTCATGTGCACATTTCATCTGCCTGGAAAGTAGAGGTTAGGGCACTTGTTGAGTTCTCATATCCCTGCCTGTGCATTCCTACCTTGTGTGGCTAATCACCACGTAAATATATAAGTTGTTATTTGTGGACTGTTGAAAAATCTGACTTCAATAGATTACAATCTTTACAGCAGTGGTCCCCCACCTCCAGGATCTAATGCCTGATGATCTGAGGAGGATCTGAGGTAATAATAATAGAATTAAAGTGCACAATAAATTTAATACTTGAATCATCCTCAAACTATCCCCCCCACTCCTGATGCATGGAAAAATTGTGTTCACAAAACCAGTTCTTCGTGCCCAAATGGTTGGGGACTGCTGCTTTATAGCACAAAGAATCAGCTTCTCCCATCCCCCCTGGCAACTCCAGTGTCTTGGAGTTAAATATTTGGTGAACTGAGGAAAAAAAATGTTAGCTGCAGCTGTGGATGTAAACAGCATTTTAGATGTCTGTCTTCTTTCTCCTCTGTGTGCTGTGTGTTTGTAAATGTTTGTGTGCTCTGGGAATGCTCTTGTCCTTTTTCACTGTATACTTACAAATAGGCAGAACTGTGTTTTGAGCCACTGGATTAGTTGCTTATTCCAGTGGGAATTTTTTAAATCTCATGCAATATCATGGTTCGATTAGCAAAAGTTCTTGTCTAGGACTTCAGAAAACAGGCTCTGGCAGCAAGTTGCCTAACTCTGTCATCTGCCTGGAGGTAGTTATTTGACTACCCTGTGCCTCAATTTCCTCATCTGTGAAATGGGCATAAGAATGATACCTAAGTGTTAGTCGCACAGTCATGCCCAACTCTTTGCGACCCCATGGACGGCAGCCCACCAGGCTCCTCTGTCCATGAGATTTTCCAGGCTAGGATACTGGAGTGGGTTGCCATTTCCTTCTCCAGGGGATCTTCCCAGCCCAGGGATCGAACCCAGGTCTCCTGTACTGGAGGCAGATTCTTTACCAACTGAGCTACAAGGGAAGCGTGAATCTCAAATACATCAGAACATAAAGAAACCTATACACTTTCCCAGAATACTGAAGGTTTATAATAAGATTCATTAGATCCAGCTCCATGTTTAGTCAGCTGCTTTTTTCTTCTGAATTCTTCTGGATTCTGATTTCTTTCTCAGACAAAAGAAAAGGAAAAGTTACTCTCTGCAAGAATGTTTCCGTTTAGTCACATCTCAGAAATAAGCCAGCCTGCTAATTTGGGAATATGAGAGAGAGAGAGACTCTGTGTGTGTGTGTGTGTGTGTGTGTGTGCGCGCGCGCACACGTGAGCATGTGTGTGTGTGTGCACCTTCATGTGTCTGGGAGGTGATGTGATGAAGGAGTGGACTAATACTATTCTAAGCAACAGCCATTGGGTAGGTTTTCAAATACTTGGTTTCAGTGTCTATGCTACAGTATGTACTCCTGAGCATCTAAGAGAAAGAAAAATTTTCCATCCTTTGCTCACAGTCTCTCTTTAAAAGAGAATGTGCTTGATTGTAGGGGAAGGATGCCTTATTATATTACAGTGCATCAGACCTACCTTTGGAAATGGAATGGGACGGTATTGGTGAGATCTCTGTGTGGCATGTTTGGTCCCTGTTGGTGGTCCTGTCAGCAAATGTTAGTTACAGCAAGTCCCACTCAATCATAGTGATCTGGACTTAGACTGGTGTACATATAGTGACATTCATCAACCAGAAGGGCTACGAAATGTGGATTTTGTTTGTTTGTTTGTTTTTTAAGTTCATAGCCTATGTGATTTTATGGGGAAAACCCTCTTTTAAAAGTAAAAATTCCTAGATTCAATGGACAGGCATTCAGATAGGATCATTAGAAAACCATTAAGAAATCAGTGATCTTAAACGACACCTTGGACTAGTTGTGCTTAATGTGTCCCCGTAGGACATTACATCCAAAAACAGGAACACGTTCTTCTCAAGAGTACATGCAATGTTCTTCAGGATGTATGTCAGGCCACAAAACAAGTCTAAACAAATTTAAGAGGACAGAAATTATATCGAGCATTTTTTCTGACTACAGCATTATGAAACTATAGGTATCATTTACAGGAATACGAATGAGAATAACACAAACAGGT
>SJYW01024066.1:0-16326 GCA_006410735.1 Raphicerus campestris
ACCCGCTGGATGCCGTCGTGAAGCCCCAGGTCCTGCACCACAGTGGGAAGCCGGGCCCGGCGAGGCACTGGTCCTGGCACAGGGGGCTCAGCCAGCCGAAGGCTGGCAAGAAGCACTGGTTCATAGGTGCTGTGGTTGGATTGGAAGATGGTCCAGTCATCACCGGGTAGTGGCCCAGGCTCCAGGCGGCTGGGACGCGTAAGATGCAGGAGTGGAGCTGTAGGATTCACTTGGTAGTCCCGAAGCCCCAAGTTTGAATGGAGAAAAAGGGGGAAGCCCTTGAGCTGGGCACTCAGTAGGCTATGCTCATGGGCTCGGAAAAAGCCAATGATGCCCACACCATACTCCACACAGTACCGGTCTAGCAGTTCCCGACTCCAGGCATCCAGGTTGACATACTTGAGCAGGTTCTCATAAATGACCAAGACATACCGGCCACGGGTATGATCAGTCAGTGTGGGCATGTCCCCTCGGCCAGGTGCCAGCTCAGTGCTATAACGAAAACGGCTAGATTCCAAGATGGCCACAATCTCCTGCCCCAGCTGCGAGTATGCACTCTCCACAAACACAAGGACCACGGGTTCAGTTCGTGCTGTCTCTGGAGGCCTGGGGGGCCGGGGAGGGACTGGAGGCCTTACCGGGCCAGGACCACCTGCCGCACCACTGCTGCAGTCTCCCAAGGGGAGGGGCAATGGTTCCTTGGCCTTAGGACTGGTGGATACGTAGTAAGCCAAGAAGCCCATGGAGCCCAGACTGAAAGCAATCAGCAGCAGTATGAGGCGATGCAGTTCCAGCTGCCGAGCTGGGCGTACCACCTTCCACAGCTTGAGCATGGCGGGGAGGTGAGGCAGGGATGGGGACCACCTCAGGTGATGGGAGGTAGGAGTTCTATAGGCTGAGGCTCTCCAGGAGGGTAGAAGGATATGAAAAGTGGGGAAAGGGATTCCTGCAGGGTCAGCTCCCTGCAAAGGTGGAAACAAGTCCCCTTAGTATAGGGTAGAGGAGGTAGAAAGGGCAACAGGGGGCACCTGGACAAAGTTCATTGGTCTCAAGTCACCATGGCCCACTGGCCCATGCCTTCAGGATGCAAATCTAGTTAGGCTCCACCTTTGGTCCTGGCTGAGCTCGTCACATCAGATGTCAGAGTTCCTCACAACCTGTAAGAGAAATTGGTGCATTACTTCTCTCCTTGAAACTGTCATTAATCCATCCCCCCCATTTACCTCCTCTCTCTTACCTCCTGCTCACAGGATGGTTTATTCTCCAAGAACAAGCTCCTGTAGAAAAACAACACAATCTGAGTCTCATACCTTAGCTTCACAGCCTGTTCCCTTTCTTAGAATGCTGTCTAAATTCTCCTCCCTGAACTAACTTCAGAACTGAAGCAGTATATCCAAGGTCTGGAAGAGAACAAATCTCCCATCAGTAAGAGGCCAAATAGCCCAGGATGCTGAAAATGAACCTGCTCTGAAAGGAGTTCCCAGCCTGTGACTGAGCAATTGGTCAGCCAGTAGGGGCTCTGGTCTTCCTGTGAAGAAGGGAAGGAAAGCCCAGAAGTCCCATGTTCCAACGAAATATCAGATAAGAGGAAACTCGTGTGTCTGTTAATCTCCCTCATCTATCAAACCCAACATCTCAGGCTAACAGCACTAACGAACTTGCAGTCAGGTGGACACTATGGTAGGGGAATTCAAGAGGAAAGACAAATGGTGCTAGCTAATCGTTCTATAACCTTCCAAGCCCAGAACCTGAGGATTCTCTTCCCCACTCCTTGTGGAAAATTACTCACCCCATCTCTTTACCTCAACTGTGCCAATGTCAGGAGGGGTGATAAAAATGTAGCCCCAGAGCAGGCTACATCACTAGCACCTAAGAAAAGCTAGAGAGGTGAGACCAGAGTCTTGTCTCCCTATGCACTCTACTTCTCCTTCCTAACTTAGCCTGGATGGTACTACATCCTCATCCCTAAACGCCTCAGAAGGGTCCTGAGCCAGCCTAGAGAGACATGAGGGATTGAGTCCTACTACAAAAACAGAGCAAGCTTGAGTAGGGCTGAGTGGCAGAGAGCAACAGGAGCTTAAGTAGTATCCAATCAATAACAGAGAAAGGAGAAAGTACCATCAGAAAATAGTTTTAAAGAGATCTACATTTCAGAGACTTTTTCCTTTAAGTAGACCAACTAGAAGGTTTACTGTCACTCTCCCCATCTTAATCATTTTTAGTAAGGCCAGTGGCTGGCAATCTCTACCACTCATCCCCCCACACATACACATTTTGGGGTGATTAAGCAGAGATAGGGGTCCTTCAGAATTGAGAAAGACAGTTTAAGAACAGTTCAGCTTTCGCTTGAGTAAAACTAACTGGCATGAAAAGAGAGCTGGGAAAGGATCAAAATGGTGATGCGAAGGGGTGACTCCTAAGACCTAGAGAAAACTTTTTGGGTAAACACAGTAGTGAGAAGAAATCACTGCAGAATGGGGGAAGTAGATACTGGGGGGGGTGATCACTCCTAATGTTAAGGTGATAGTTAACATTTACTGGGGCTTATCTTTGCGAGACATTCTTCTAAGAGCGTTCTCTATATTTAATGCTCACATCAGTCCTAAGAAGTAAGTAATATCCCCGTTTTACATATGAGTAATTTGAGGTCCAGAGAAGCTTAGTAACTTGCCCAAGATCACACAGCTCAGTCAATGGAGGAATTGGGATTCAAAGTCAGGCCTGTCAAGCTCCAGCCCTGCACTTAACCACTGCATTTTAGCTTCGGACCTAGAAGAAGCAGCAATATTCAGAGGAGGGGTGATGAGAAAGTCCTGGGGGAGGGCGCGGGGTGGGATGATCAATACCGAAGCTGGACCACGGCCGGGGAGGGGTTGCTGAACGTGTGCGCAACAGCGGCAGGAGAGCAACTGAGGTGGCGGGGGTGTGGGCCCCGCGCTGGGAGACCAGCAGTGCAGATGCCGCGGGAGGAGGGGGCCGAGCAGCGACAGGAGCGTGGGGCGCTGGCACATGGGGTCACGGACGGAAGGCCCAGCTAGGGGGGACGTGGGTTCACAGGTGGGTACGGAGAGAGCAGGGCGTGAAGCATTCAAGGGGAAAGAAGGGGCTAGGGGCGCGCGGAGCAGAGTCTGCGGTGACATCGGGGCGGGCGTCGGGCTGGAAGAGCCCCGAGGGGAGGAGGCACCCGGGGCCGAGGGGGCCAGCCAAGAGGAACGAGGCCACGACCAGGGCGGCCTGCGGAAGGGACAGGGGGAGGGGAGCGCGGGCCGCCCGAGGGGCCGCCCCTGCGGGCGGTTTCGGCGGCCACTGAGGCAAGTCTGTGAGGGGCGAGCTGCGGGGACCGTGGTGGGGGCCACTCTCTGAGCGGGGCTCTCCTCAGGGGCGGCTCACCCGGCGGACTGGGCGGCGTCCCCGCTGTCCCCGGGCTCCGCCACGTCCCGGGGCTGCCCGGCTTCCCTGCTCTCGGGGCCTCGGGCCGCGTCGCGGCGGCTCCGCCATCTCCAAGCGAACGTTCTGCCGCAGCCGGGCCCAACCACCGCTCCCCTCGGGGGGAGGCGGCGCGCTGCCGCTCGCGGCCCCGCTCGGGGCCCCGCCGCCTCCGGGCCTGCCAGCCGCGCGGCCGAGGCGCCGGGCTGCTGGACGCTGTTCCCCAGCGCCAGGCTGAGCCGCAACCTCAGAGACAGCCGGCTCCGCGCGCCCCCGGCAGAGGCGCCCCCCTCCTCCCCGCGCGGTGGCACAACCTGGCGAGCGTCGGCGGCGCGGCTCCCGAGGCCGGGGCGGGCCGCGGGTGCGGGATCTTCCACTCGGCCCGGCGGAGGGGGAGCCGGGCCGGCACACTGAGGGGCGNCAAAGGGATGCCCTACCCTTCTCAGCCATCCCAGGCCTGAAGGCCACTGAGGTAGAAGGGGGAGGGACTGCCCTGCTCTGGGGCTTGCCCCTTAGGGAAGCAGGGGGCTTTTGCTGGTACAAGAGGCTGATACATCAGCCCGAACTGGAATGTTGCAGTTCTTCTCGAAGCCATGAGGGCACTGGCTGTCCAAGCCGGCTCAGCAGCTTTGACAGCTCCAAATTGTGGTTCCGGAAAAAATCCATAAGGAAAAGGCGGGACTAACAGGAGAAAAAATGAAGTCAGAATGGTAAGGAGTAGACAGGATCAGATCTTAGACATGGAGAGGGAAACCCTGTCCCTGGTTTTCCTTACCTCAGCGTCCATATCTGGGTACTTCCGGCCTTTGCTCTTGCCTAGACAACGAGTCTTGCCACCTTCAAGTCCCTGGCACCAGAATCCCTTATCTTCATCAAACCTGCTCAACAGGAAAAGGCCATGAAGTAACAGAAAAGAAATCCAGGCCCCATAAATGAACACTACTACCTCTCCCAGCCCACAGGGCACATGCCTCTCCTTGCAAGACAGGGTAAATTCATTTCTCTTCAAAACAGACATGGTCAACCTGCGTCCCCATTTCCCCCAGAGTCATCCTCCCCTGGGTCATGCTCTCCCACCTGAGGGTCCGTGTGTAGTTCAGAAAGGGTGTGATACCCAGGAACTTCTGGATGCTCTCCATTGAGGCAGCTGGGTTGGTACGCAGCTCTTGCCCATCCACAATCAGCAACTAAAGTGACAGGGATGTTCCCTCTATATTCCTTAAAAGCCACTGGGCTGACAGGAAAAGGGAGGGGACCCCCATGAGGGCTACTGGGGAACTGTACCTGTCCAGAGGGGTAGTAAGTCAGCCAGCGTTGTAGATGAGTGGAATAGTAGCCGGGGACAAGACAACGGTTTTGTAGGGAACGAAGTGCTGGAGGGGCCTGGGAGGAGGCTGAAATCACCTGGTAGAAGGTATAGTTCAGAGCAACTGGGTCTCCATGTGCTCGCTGATGCTGAAGGACAAGGAACAGGAAGGGAAGGAATCGGTGACCCGACAATTATTCTGCCTTTCCTCTTGGTCTGGTGAACAGACCCCTCCCCAAGGTGCTAGGTTGCTTTCCCTACCCTCATTCCTTCCTGTCCCTCCAGCAGTCACCACCTCTTATGTTCTAGTGTGTCCCAAGCTTCAGACACACCTGGTACCAGGAGTATGCCCTGTCAGCAGGGTTGGTGAGCACAGTGATGATCTTGGCTCGTGGCAGGAGGGCAGCTCCCCGCCGTGGTACAACCTCTGAGTCAAAGTATGTGGCACTTTTTTCAAATAGGAAATCAGTGCTGGCATTGGAAGGGACAGGGAAGAAATCCATGTACCTAGGAAGTAGTAGACAAGAGAGGAAGACAATTTGCAGAGAGAAGGGGCAGATGCCTGTGCTGGTGGAAGCAGGAATCGGGGGGTGGGGGGCGGTTAAGAGGAAAGGAATGTTCTGAGAAGCATCCCAGGTCTCACCAGTCAATGCCCTTGTGGTAATTAGGGCCGTTGAAGAACTGAATCTCCTCAAAGGTGCTGGGGCTAGGAAAACTGCTAGTCACAGCTGGGTGCAGGCTCAGGAAGAAGTGAATAGCTGTGGTCCCTAAATGGGAGAGAAAGTCCAGGCATGGTGGGAGAGAACCCAGCTCAACAACATCAGCTTGAAAGAGGTCAGAAAACAATCATTCTGGGTAGTAAAACACTCTTTGGCCAAACTAGAGCGAGAAAAGAAAAGCCAGAGAGGTCAGGGAAGGGTCAAAATGGTTCTCAGCCTTGACTATGCATCGGAATCACTTGTGGATCTTTAAAAAAAAGACAACGACAGAAAAAGACATAATTCTGATATACAACCAGGTTAAGAATCACTCAAGGGGACTTCCCTGGTGGTCCAGTGGTTAATAATCTGCCTGACAATGTAGGGGACACCGGTTTGATTCTTGGCTGGAGAAGATCCAGTATGCTGTGGAGCAACTAAACCTGCTCGCCACGCGTTCTAGAGACTGTTCCACAACAAGCCACAAGGAGAAGACCACACATCACACTAGACAGCAGTCCCCTGCTCACTCTCTGCAACCAGAGAAAGCCCACATAGCAACGAAGACCCAGCACAGCCAAAAATGAAAGAGTCACTCAAGGGACTGGATTAATGAGGAGTGGTATGGGAAGGGAATTCCTTGGCCAGAGAATTCTCTGGATTTAAGGCAAGGCAACAGAAATTGGCTAAGGATGATTCACCTGTCTTCTGGGGTCCCACAATGAGGAACTTGGGGAGCCGATCACAGGTTTTCTCCTTGGACCAGATATCTTTGTGCCTCTTGTCGTCACAGGGATTCTGAAGGTGAGGCCAATAATCAGATAATCTTTTCCTCAACAGCTACCCCCATCGTGTCTCTAGGTCAGCCTGCGCTCCACATCTACCTGCCAAAGGGGGCTTCGCTCTTGAGGGAAGAGGTCAAAGTACTTTCGTGCGAGAGGGACAGGAGGAAGGGTCTGTAGGCGCAGCCTCGTCCAGCACTGGAGAAAGCGCACCAGGCTCTCAAAGGTGTACAGGCCCAGCCGATCATTTCCATAATTAGACAGATGAGTCATAAAGATGCTGATCTGAAAGGGGGTGCCTGTATGTCAGATTTGGAGAGCCTACCCCACTTCAAAAGCAGGCTTGGTTAGCAAAAGTCTCAGCCTGCAAACACACCAGCTGTCCCATCTTCTAGCCCTTCCTCTCGGCACCTTACCGGATTAAGCAGCACTGTCAGAAAGAGTTCTCCACCTCGAATGCTCCGGTCAAGTTCACGAGAGCCTCCTGGATACTCATTATAGAAGATTGTGTGAGTGAAGAGACCACATGTCTGCCGCGGCAGCACCTGAAGCAAAGAAAAAGAAAAAATAGGGAGAGATGAGATTGGAAGGTAGAATGAGAACTAGATGAGGCATCTATAGACTAGACAGAAGACTTGAGGCATTTTAGGATTCCTTGGGTTTACAGAGAACAGCTTGAAGTTACAGCAATAAAGCTCTTGCTCTATGCATTTTGACCTTTCACCCCTCTACCCCCTATTATTATGGATGAGCTTGGATAATGCAGGTTGGAGGCTGGCCGATTGTGGGAGTTTGATTCAGGTTTGTACTGGGAGTCCCTCACCATAATGCCATTGTGAATGAAGCCACGGCGGTAGCGGGCAGGGCGGAGATGGGGGTACTCCTCAGTGCTGGTCACCTGGATGCCCCACACAGATTTCCAGGCTTCATAGAGCTGTGTGTGGATGGGGTACACGCCGGAGTGGTGGGGGGCCACAGCATACCCCAGATCCGTGGGAATCCCATGCTCCTGGGGATGGGGCATAGACTCTCACCAGGATCTGGTGAGGTATGGGGAGTAGAGGGTAAGGAGGGGGGATGCCTCCACAGAAAGAAAATAGGAAAGGACAAGGGAAGGGTACTCCGCTAGGGAAAGGTCGAAAAGGAAGCATTTATCTTTGGGGAAAAGTATGGGGAAGAGATCCAAGGGTCTCACCAGAGCAAACTGTTTGTTGAGCCTCATCTGGTCAGCCAGCACGGAGCGATTATGGAACAGATGTGGCTGCATGTGGCTCCACATGTGGGGGAACCACCAGAACTCTCGGCGGTGCTTCAGCAGCATGTCGTCCCCAGCATCCTCCTCCTCTGTCCCTATGACCACACACTGACCACTGACCACAGCCAGGTAGGCCCTGGTCCTCCTTCGTTCTGTACCAACATGGACCGTTTCCCATCCTTGGGACAACATGGCTGACCTCTGCCCACCTAGGACTATTTTCCCCATTGCCAACCTGCCCTCCAGCCACCCATGCTAAACCAAAATTCCCAGCCACTGCTAGCTCCTCACAGCATTCTGACCCCAAACCTTGCCCCCTTTCTCCAACCTGTCTGCCCAGGAGGATGGACAGTGAAGGGACAGATCTAACTAAGACTGATATGTTGAAGGAACAGGCGAATGAGCTCACCGGTATGATAGAACTTGCCCGAGAAGCCCAAGTTGAAGGTGAAGTTGGGGACTAAGGTCCGGAGTTTGTTCTGGGTGGTCAACAGGGCCTGGGAAGAGTAGCAGGAACATGAGAAATCAGGAGAGAGCAATCTAAGGAGAAAACTGAGACGTCGCATTCTTCTTGCCTGTAAAAGGGCAGGGAGCATTACCTACGTCAAGCTTAGAATCGAGGGAGGGAGTCTGAAATGACAGAGCCTGAAACAGCTTCTAAGGAAAGAAATCCAAGTCAGGAAAAGGAAAGACTGACCTCAACATCAGCCACCTTCATGCGGGTACCTTCCTTGCCCACAAAGATGTCATCGATGTCCACCAAGATGTAACGGTCAAGGTCCAAGCAGAGGCGCTTGCCAGTGAGGTATGCAACGGCATCGACGAAGACTAGTTTGTGGAGCCAGAAGGAGAGGCCGTGACCAAAGAGCACCCGCTGGATGCCGTCGTGAAGCCCCAGGTCCTGCACCACAGTGGGAAGCCGGGCCCGGCGAGGCACTGGTCCTGGCATAGGGGGCTCAGCCAGCCGAAGGCTGGCAAGAAGCACTGGTTCATAGGTGCTGTGGTTGGATTGGAAGATGGTCCAGTCATCACCGGGTAGTGGCCCAGGCTCCAGGCGGCTGGGACGCGTGAGATGCAGGAGTGGAGCTGTAGGATTCACTTGGTAGTCCCGAAGCCCCAAGTTTGAATGGAGAAAAAGGGGGAAGCCCTTGAGCTGGGCACTCAGTAGGCTATGCTCATGGGCTCGGAAAAAGCCAATGATGCCCACACCATACTCCACACAGTACCGGTCTAGCAGTTCCCGACTCCAGGCATCCAGGTTGACATACTTGAGCAGGTTCTCATAAATGACCAAGACATACCGGCCACGGGTATGATCAGTCAGTGTGGGCATGTCCCCTCGGCCAGGTGCCAGCTCAGTGCTATAACGAAAACGGCTAGATTCCAAGATGGCCACAATCTCCTGCCCCAGCTGCGAGTATGCACTCTCCACAAACACAAGGACCACGGGTTCAGTTCGTGCTGTCTCTGGAGGCCTGGGGGGCCGGGGAGGGACTGGAGGCCTTACCGGGCCAGGACCACCTGCCGCACCACTGCTGCAGTCTCCCAAGGGGAGGGGCAATGGTTCCTTGGCCTTAGGGCTGGTGGATACGTAGTAAGCCAAGAAGCCCATGGAGCCCAGACTGAAAGCAATCAGCAGCAGTATGAGGCGATGCAGTTCCAGCTGCCGAGCTGGGCGTACCACCTTCCACAGCTTGAGCATGGCGGGGAGGTGAGGCAGGGATGGGGACCACCTCAGGTGATGGGAGGTAGGAGTTCTATAGGCTGAGGCTCTCCAGGAGGGTAGAAGGACATGAAAAGTGGGGAAAGGGATTCCTGCAGGGTCAGCTCCCTGCAAAGGTGGAAACAAGTCCCCTTAGTATAGGGTAGAGGAGGTAGAAAGGGCAACAGGGGGCACCTGGACAAAGTTCATTGGTCTCAAGTCACCATGGCCCACTGGCCCATGCCTTCAGGATGCAAATCTAGTTAGGCTCCACCTTTGGTCCTGGCTGAGCTCGTCACATCAGATGTCAGAGTTCCTCACAACCTGTAAGAGAAATTGGTGCATTACTTCTCTCCTTGAAACTGTCATTAATCCATCCCCCCCATTTACCTCCTCTCTCTTACCTCCTGCTCACAGGATGGTTTATTCTCCAAGAACAAGCTCCTGTAGAAAAACAACACAATCTGAGTCTCATACCTTAGCTTCACAGCCTGTTCCCTTTCTTAGAATGCTGTCTAAATTCTCCTCCCTGAACTAACTTCAGAACTGAAGCAGTATATCCAAGGTCTGGAAGAGAACAAATCTCCCATCAGTAAGAGGCCAAATAGCCCAGGATGCTGAAAATGAACCTGCTCTGAAAGGAGTTCCCAGCCTGTGACTGAGCAATTGGTCAGCCAGTAGGGGCTCTGGTCTTCCTGTGAAGAAGGGAAGGAAAGCCCAGAAGTCCCATGTTCCAACGAAATATCAGATAAGAGGAAACTCGTGTGTCTGTTAATCTCCCTCATCTATCAAACCCAACATCTCAGGCTAACAGCACTAACGAACTTGCAGTCAGGTGGACACTATGGTAGGGGAATTCAAGAGGAAAGACAAATGGTGCTAGCTAATCGTTCTATAACCTTCCAAGCCCAGAACCTGAGGATTCTCTTCCCCACTCCTTGTGGAAAATTACTCACCCCATCTCTTTACCTCAACTGTGCCAATGTCAGGAGGGGTGATAAAAATGTAGCCCCAGAGCAGGCTACATCACTAGCACCTAAGAAAAGCTAGAGAGGTGAGACCAGAGTCTTGTCTCCCTATGCACTCTACTTCTCCTTCCTAACTTAGCCTGGATGGTACTACATCCTCATCCCTAAACGCCTCAGAAGGGTCCTGAGCCAGCCTAGAGAGACATGAGGGATTGAGTCCTACTACAAAAACAGAGCAAGCTTGAGTAGGGCTGAGTGGCAGAGAGCAACAGGAGCTTAAGTAGTATCCAATCAATAACAGAGAAAGGAGAAAGTACCATCGGAAAATAGTTTTANCTAGAGAGACATGAGGGATTGAGTCCTACTACAAAAACAGAGCAAGCCTGAGTAGGGCTGAGTGGCAGAGAGCAACAGGAGCTTAAGTAGTATCCAATCAATAACAGAGAAAGGAGAAAGTACCATCAGAAAATAGTTTTAAAGAGATCTACATTTCAGAGACTTTTTCCTTTAAGTAGACCAACTAGAAGGTTTACTGTCACTCTCCCCATCTTAATCATTTTTAGTAAGGCCAGTGGCTGGCAATCTCTACCACTCATCCCCCCACACATACACATTTTGGGGTGATTAAGCAGAGATAGGGGTCCTTCAGAATTGAGAAAGACAGTTTAAGAACAGTTCAGCTTTCGCTTGAGTAAAACTAACTGGCATGAAAAGAGAGCTGGGAAAGGATCAAAATGGTGATGCGAAGGGGTGACTCCTAAGACCTAGAGAAAACTTTTTGGGTAAACACAGTGGTGAGAAGAAATCACTGCAGAATGGGGGAAGTAGATACTGGGGGGGGTGATCACTCCTAATGTTAAGGTGATAGTTAACATTTACTGGGGCTTATCTTTGCGAGACATTCTTCTAAGAGCGTTCTCTATATTTAATGCTCACATCAGTCCTAAGAAGTAAGTAATATCCCCGTTTTACATATGAGTAATTTGAGGTCCAGAGAAGCTTAGTAACTTGCCCAAGATCACACAGCTCAGTCAATGGAGGAATTGGGATTCAAAGTCAGGCCTGTCAAGCTCCAGCCCTGCACTTAACCACTGCATTTTAGCTTCGGACCTAGAAGCAGCAGCAATATTCAGAGGAGGGGTGATGAGAAAGTCCTGGGGGAGGGCGCGGGGTGGGATGATCAATACCGAAGCTGGACCACGGCCGGGGAGGGGTTGCTGAACGTGTGCGCAACAGCGGCAGGAGAGCAACTGAGGTGGCGGGGGTGTGGGCCCCGCGCTGGGAGACCAGCAGTGCAGATGCCGCGGGAGGAGGGGGCCGAGCAGCGACAGGAGCGTGGGGCGCTGGCACATGGGGTCACGGACGGAAGGCCCAGCTAGGGGGGACGTGGGTTCACAGGTGGGTACGGAGAGAGCAGGGCGTGAAGCATTCAAGGGGAAAGAAGGGGCTAGGGGCGCGCGGAGCAGAGTCTGCGGTGACATCGGGGCGGGCGTCGGGCTGGAAGAGCCCCGAGGGGAGGAGGCACCCGGGGCCGAGGGGGCCAGCCAAGAGGAACGAGGCCACGACCAGGGCGGCCTGCGGAAGGGACAGGGGGAGGGGAGCGCGGGCCGCCCGAGGGGCCGCCCCTGCGGGCGGTTTCGGCGGCCACTGAGGCAAGTCTGTGAGGGGCGAGCTGCGGGGACCGTGGTGGGGGCCACTCTCTGAGCGGGGCTCTCCTCAGGGGCGGCTCACCCGGCGGACTGGGCGGCGTCCCCGCTGTCCCCGGGCTCCGCCACGTCCCGGGGCTGCCCGGCTTCCCTGCTCTCGGGGCCTCGGGCCGCGTCGCGGCGGCTCCGCCATCTCCGAGCGAACGTTCTGCCGCAGCCGGGCCCAACCACCGCTGCCCCCGGGGGGAGGCGGCGCGCTGCCGCTCGCGGCCCCGCTCGGGGCCCCGCCGCCTCCGGGCCTGCCAGCCGCGCGGCCGAGGCGCCGGGCTGCTGGACGCTGTTCCCCAGCGCCAGGCTGAGCCGCGACCTCAGAGACAGCCGGCTCCGCGCGCCCCCGGCAGAGGCGCCCCCCTCCTCCCCGCGCGGTGGCACAACCTGGCGAGCGTCGGCGGCGCGGCTCCCGAGGCCGGGGCGGGCCGCGGGTGCGGGATCTTCCACTCGGCCCGGCGGAGGGGGAGCCGGGCCGGCACACTGAGGGGCGCCGGGGGAGGGGCTGGGCGGCCCTAGACGGGGGCGGGGCCCGGGGGCGGGGCGAGACTCCCAGCTCACCTCCTAAGAGCACGAGCTCTCCCCAACCGCAATCCCAAACTCGCCCCGCCAATCCAGTGGGGTGATTGGAGGCTGATGAGTTTAGGAGAAAATGGGACCAAAAGGAGTGGGAGGAGGTCCAGCTCTCCACCAGAAGCCTTGTAACCCAGACTGTTAAATCTAAACCTCTGGCCATAAGCCTCCGACAGCAGTAACACAATGGACTGTTTAAAGGTTATTTTATTAAATATCTTCAGTTCAAGGTTTCATTGTAACAAAGCTATGAAGGGTCTACCAACATTCAGAACAAACACTATTTTTAAATTATTTCTATGTCATCATGCAAAAATTCTGCATCAAATGCCTTCCATTTCCTGTTTAAAAGGTGGTGGTGTTGTTTTTAATAGTCTATTGTCTATAGATGCTGACATTAGCCCCAGAAGAGGAGTAAGAATGCTAAGAAGTGGGGCTGGAGCAGCCATATGAAGCTATGGGTCTTAATGAACTCTAAGACCATTTGTCTTCAAGCCAGCAAAACCAAACCCTGTGGTGAAGGTGTCTGCGTGCTGGTACTGCAGGTTGCTGGGCGGGAGACGGCTGGGACCCGGGGGCTGGGGCATGCAGGAGGTGCTCGGAGGAGCCTGGCTAAATCCAAGCACCAGCTCCTGTGAGTCTGCTCTCTTCTCAGCTGGCTCCAAGGTAAACCGGTAGCTTTGCCTCTTCTCCCAGCTCCTGTGCCTCCTTAAGGCAGTCCAGGGAGCTGGGCTCTACCCATCTCTCCCCCAATAGTGCAGACAGACCTGCACAGCTGTTTGGGGGGAAACCAAAGCCATGACCAATTGCTCCTCCATGATCATCTCTGCTATCTGCTTAGAGTATACATTCTTCCCTCCTGGAATGGAACTCCTTGAGCACAGAGAGGGACAACGAAGGTGGGAGCCTTGGCTCTGGACATCTCTTTTGGGTACATGCAGGTGAGACAGGGGTGATGCCCATGCAGATTGTCCAGCAGTAAGTCTATACTTCAGTTGGTCAGTAAAGAAGTCTCTTTATAGAGGATACCTCTTCTTGCCAGAGTAGTCAAGTCAGTCTCAAAGACAGGAAAAGAGATTGGCGTGCAGCAAGGGAAGAGTAAGAAGAGAGGCAGCCCTGAGGGCAGCCTGAATGCATAGAAACAACCATCAACTCAGTCCTGCTGCCTCGCTCCTCCCATCCCACAGGGGCACTTGGCAGAGGGCCCAGGCCCAGATGAGAGTCAGCACAGGGACCACCACCAAGAGAAGGCAAGACAAAGATGGTCCAAGTCAGCACGGAAACAGAACTGCCAAAGGCGGCAGGGGGAGCCCAGACCAAGGCCTGGCTCTCTCCTTGCTAAGTTACAAGAAAACAAACACAAAGCAAAGCGGCAACCCCTCCCACTTCCCAGCGGCTAGGATTGGGCCTCAAGATCAGAGCCCACGTGCATTGTGCATCCTATAGAAATGGATGAGTAAGTGAGTGCATGTCAGACTAACACGAGGTTTCTCATCAGCTTCGGAGCAGACACGCTTCTGCAGCACCAATTCTCTTCCCTTCTACGCTAAACGGTAGAGTACAGCAACGTCCGGGCCCTGCTTCTCAGTCCTGAGGCCGCTGCCTGTCTCTTATACACATCTAGATGTGTATAAGAGACAGCCCGGCAGAGGCGCCCCCCTCCTCCCCGCGCGGTGGCACAACCTGGCGAGCGTCGGCGGCGCGGCTCCCGAGGCCGGGGCGGGCCGCGGGTGCGGGATCTTCCACTCGGCCCGGCGGAGGGGGAGCCGGGCCGGCACACTGAGGGGCGGCGGGGGAGGGGCTGGGCGGCCCTAGACGGGGGCGGGGCCCGGGGGCGGGGCGAGACTCCCAGCTCACCTCCTAAGAGCACGAGCTCTCCCCAACCGCAATCCCAAACTCGCCCCGCCAATCCAGTGGGGTGATTGGAGGCTGATGAGTTTAGGAGAAAATGGGACCAAAAGGAGTGGGAGGAGGTCCAGCTCTCCACCAGAAGCCTTGTAACCCAGACTGTTAAATCTAAACCTCTGGCCATAAGCCTCCGACAGCAGTAACACAATGGACTGTTTAAAGGTTATTTTATTAAATATCTTCAGTTCAAGGTTTCATTGTAACAAAGCTATGAAGGGTCTACCAACATTCAGAACAAACACTATTTTTAAATTATTTCTATGTCATCATGCAAAAATTCTGCATCAAATGCCTTCCATTTCCTGTTTAAAAGGTGGTGTTGTTGTTTTTAATAGTCTATTGTCTATAGATGCTGACATTAGCCCCAGAAGAGGAGTAAGAATGCTAAGAAGTGGGGCTGGAGCAGCCATATGAAGCTATGGGTCTTAATGAACTCTAAGACCATTTGTCTTCAAGCCAGCAAAACCAAACCCTGTGGTGAAGGTGTCTGCGTGCTGGTACTGCAGGTTGCTGGGCGGGAGACGGCTGGGACCCGGGGGCTGGGGCATGCAGGAGGTGCTCGGAGGAGCCTGGCTAAATCCAAGCACCAGCTCCTGTGAGTCTCCTCTCTTCTCAGCTGGCTCCAAGGTAAACCGGTAGCTTTGCCTCTTCTCCCAGCTCCTGTGCCTCCTTAAGGCAGTCCAGGGAGCTGGGCTCTACCCATCTCTCCCCCAGTAGTGCAGACAGACCTGCACAGCTGTTTGGGGGGAAACCAAAGCCATGACCAATTGCTCCTCCATGATCATCTCTGCTATCTGCTTAGAGTATACATTCTTCCCTCCTGGAATGGAACTCCTTGAGCACAGAGAGGGACAACGAAGGTGGGAGCCTTGGCTCTGGACATCTCTTTTGGGTACATGCAGGTGAGACAGGGGTGATGCCCATGCAGATTGTCCAGCAGTAAGTCTATACTTCAGTTGGTCAGTAAAGAAGTCTCTTTATAGAGGATACCTCTTCTTGCCAGAGTAGTCAAGTCAGTCTCAAAGACAGGAAAAGAGATTGGCGTGCAGCAAGGGAAGAGTAAGAAGAGAGGCAGCCCTGAGGGCAGCCTGAATGCATAGAAACAACCATCAACTCAGTCCTGCTGCCTCGCTCCTCCCATCCCACAGGGGCACTTGGCAGAGGGCCCAGGCCCAGATGAGAGTCAGCACAGGGACCACCACCAAGAGAAGGCAAGACAAAGATGGTCCAAGTCAGCACGGAAACAGAACTGCCAAAGGCGGCAGGGGGAGCCCAGACCAAGGCCTGGCTCTCTCCTTGCTAAGTTACAAGAAAACAAACACAAAGCAAAGCGGCAACCCCTCCCACTTCCCAGCGGCTAGGATTGGGCCTCAAGATCAGAGCCCACGTGCATTGTGCATCCTATAGAAATGGATGAGTAAGTGAGTGCATGTCAGACTAACACGAGGTTTCTCATCAGGTTCGGAGCAGACACGCTTCTGCAGCACCAATTCTCTTCCCTTCTACGCTAAACGGTAGAGTACAGCAACGTCCGGGCCCTGCTTCTCAGTCCTGAGGCCGCTGCTTCTCAGCTGCCTCCACGGCAGGCTGGGAGCTCCGCATTCTCTCCCAAGTAGGTCTGTTGGCCACGGTGTTCTCAAAAGCCTCGTTCTAGGCGCGTATACAAATTCTGAAGAAGTCCATTCTGAGACCTGGGGCAGGCAGGCCATCTCAGAGGCTGCAGTCACATCACACAGCCCCCAGAGCTCTGTCAGAGTTCTTGCCTGGTCCCGAATCCATGGAGGCCAGAGGCCGAGCTCACCTCTTCAGGGCTGGTGGGTGAGCCCACTGCTTGTACCAGGATGGGCATCACACAGACTCCTGCCTTCTTGCCAGCCCAAGGGCTGTTGATGGTTTTAAAACACATCATGGTATGGATCTCACTTTTTTTTTTTTAACAATCTTTTTTTTTTTCTTTTTTTCCCCCTTAAATGTAAAAAACACCTCGGTACAGCAGAGACAGACACGAAGGGCG
>SJYW01024066.1:16449-30713 GCA_006410735.1 Raphicerus campestris
GGGAGGGCTGCATGCAGGGGCGTGCATTGGCTGCTGCCGCTTTGTAATTTAATTGTTTTAAACCTCAAACGAACAGGACTGCCGCTGTCACTCAGGCCCTCCAGAGCCACTGGCTGCGAAGGTTTGACCTCCGGCTGGGATCTCCTCATGCCCCTGTCAAACAGGACAGACGTGGTAACAGGACGGAGGACAGTACGCACACAGGAGTTCCAGAGACTTAAACACATTACACACGTGGCCAACTCTGCCTGAGAAGGTGGAGGATGGGCGAGAAGCTAGTATTTAAACATAACATCGCCTCCCATTTGCTGAGCACTTACTGACTGCTTTACTTACAAGGACCTTATTTAAATCTCACAACAAAGGAGGCAGGCACCGCTCCTTCCCTCTTTTTAACAGCTGAGGAAAAGGAGGCTTAGGGAGGGGAAGTAACCTGTTCAAGGTCACCCAATGTAGTGTCATGGAGCCAGACCTAAGTCTGTCTGACTTGAGAGCATGAAAGTGAAAGTGAAGTTGCTCTGACCCCATGGACTATAGCCTACCAGGCTCCTCTGTCCATGGGATTTTCCAGGCAATAGTACTGGAGTAGATTGCCATTTCCTTCTCCAGCGGATCTTCCCAACCCAGGGATCAAACCCAGGTCTCCCGCATTGTAGACAGATGCTTTACTGTCTGAGCCACATTGCAACCACTACACTGTCTGGCCTTCACTGTGCTTCTGGGCTGGCCCGAATGTCCTCCCCCAGGCCACCTCTCAGCCCCTTCTTCCTCCTCTGACCCCACGTGTCCCAGCCCCCCGCTCCCCACCAGGTGCACCTGTGGCTGAGCTCACTGCAGCGGTGCGGCAGGGGCCCCTGAGCAGTGATAGTGGACATTGAGCCACTTGCCGTCCCGGCGATGCCAGACCCGGGTCTCCTCCGACTGGCTGGTGCGAGGCCGACCCTGCCCATCGATGTACTGGGTGAGGCGGATGTAGGCAATGCAAGCCGCGTCCTCTCCGATCACGTGGACATGTGGGTTCAGGATGGTGGTGTGGATGGGCTTGCTGTTCTTGGACAGGACTGTAGTGGGCAGGGCGGGGTGAGGTAGGTAGGAGGGTGTCAGGCCTGGGGACGGGCATTTTCCTCCCAGCCTACACTTCCCAAGTCTCACCCTCTCTCCAGTAACCATTCTGGGAGTCGCCAAGTTCCCCCATACACTCCCCAGAGGCTGGGAAACCCCATTAGATTAGTTTCAATTATTTAAAAGGAAGAGAAAGGAGGGGAGCAGTGTTAACAGCAGCTAGTATTTTAATCAGACAATGTACTGCGGGTTTTACATGCATGAGCCATATTCCTTGGTCGATATTATTTTCTTCGTTATAAGATAAGGAAATAGGCTCAAGGAGGTTAATTAAGTAATCTGCCCACACAACATTTGAACTCAAGATTATCTTAACGAAAGACTGTGATGATCTTTCTTTCCCGACAGGTGGGCTTAGATTTCATAAGTGTTGAGTGTGCTCAGTTGTGTCTCACTCTTTTGCAACCCTATGGAGTGTAGCAGGCCAGGCTCCTCTGTCCATGGGAGTTCTCAAGTAAGAATACTGGAGTGGGTTACCATTTCCTTCTCCAGGGGATCTTTCCGACCCAGGGATCAAAGCCTTGTCTCCTGTCTCGGCAGGTGGATTCTTTACCATTCTGAGTCATCTGGGAAGCCCTCATAAGGGTTGGCTTGTCCCTAATTAAGGCTGTAGAGCAAAACCAAGAACTTAAAATATTCAAAAATTGATTTTTGATTTTTATAAAGGCCCAAAGTTAAAAAAAAAAAAAAAATCAGCAAAGCACCAAGCTGAGGGTACTCCCAGTGCCCCCAGGATCCTCTGGGGGGAAACCAAAAGAAGATGTGTTGCCATTATCAGCAAACACCATGAACTGTGTTGCTTTTACTGAGATTCACATTTTAGTTCAATTCAAATGTTAGGGGCTACACGAGACCTTTCAGAGAGTTTCTGTGCGCTCTGGAATTGCTTCTGGCTAATAGAATTACTTAGATAACCTAGGGTTTTAAACTGCAGCTGAAACATGGAGAGGGTGGTAGTTAGAGAAAACAGTGAGAAAATAAAATTCAGGGCAGAATGGGGAAGGCCCAGGATAAAGTGGGAAAGACGAGGAGAAAAAATAAGGAGGGGGATGGTCTTAGTGGAAAGAAAGATGGGAAGAGGTGATGAATTAGCTTCTTATCCTCTGGGACTTCCAGGAACTGTCTGGAGCACAACACCCCAGCCACCCACCCCTAGCCAGGACTCCTGTCTCCCTCAGTGGTTGGAAGGAGGACCCTAGCCACAACTTCCGATCTCACAGTCGCCAACGGTGCCCTGTTACTTGTTTGCACATTCTTATCCTGGTTTTAATTTCCTCTATTGTGAAACCTGCAGACACAGAGCTTCATTATTACTCGTTGATATCATCTCAATCTAACCTCTCACGGTTTCCAGGTATCTTGGAAAGAGGTAAGACTTAAAGAAATACAGTGGCCTTGATTATTATGCAGCAGCACTGCCGCAGAACAGAGGGGCACACGGGGCTCTGGAAGGAGGGCCTTTGGAGATGCCAGCTGAAGACCATCCTCAGGGCCCCGGAGGCAAGCACACAGACCAGGGTGCAGCAGGCACGCCCAGTAAGGGAAAAGCGGGTGGCTGGAAAGAGGAGAAGGTCAGCAGGGACAGAGGCAAGGGGGTGAGGGGCAGGCAGGAGTATCTCGGCAGCACGAACCCACTCACGATTCTCAAAGTAAAACTTATGGAAATCCATCCCTTCCACGAGGTTACCCAGGGCCTCAGGCTCAAAGGAAGTGAGGCCTGGATCACAAATCTTCCTACAGGGGAGGGAAAAAAAAAAGTCTTATATGAGAATTATTGTCTATCTTCCTCCAGTGGCAGCAGGTGAGCTGTAGGCTGGGCCTGACAAGATGGCTGAGATCTCAGGGCCCTGCCAGCTGAGCAGCTTAGCTCCACCTTTTCAACCCACCAGCCCGGGCACCATGGGTGGGCTCAATCACCAACGTCTACCTGGAAGGGCTCCCAGGGGCCTGGTGTTTAACTCAGATGCTGTGCCCAAGGCCCAGCCTTCTCTTTTCCCTGGGTCCCAGCTGCTTTTTGAAAGGCGGGAAAGGCTTGAGAGATGTCTTGGATCTCAAGGAAATGGGTCTCTACTCACGTGTAGGCCTCAAAGTCCCCATTGTTGATGGCCTCAATCAGTTGTTCTGTGATCTTAATGATCTCCTGTTTCCGCACTGTAGGGGGAGAAATCCAGCAATTTACCCATGTGAGACTGGGATTCTCCCAGGTGACGCAAAGCCCTCCCCAATCCATCAGAGAATCCCCTGTGATCTCTTTGACAAAGACATCCCTCTTCTCTCTTTAAGGCCCTTCTCTGGAAAAGCGNAGAAGATGTGTTGCCATTATCAGCAAACACCATGAACTGTGTTGCTTTTACTGAGATTCACATTTTAGTTCAATTCAAATGTTAGGGGCTACACGAGACCTTTCAGAGAGTTTCTGTGCGCTCTGGAATTGCTTCTGGCTAATAGAATTACTTAGATAACCTAGGGTTTTAAACTGCAGCTGAAACATGGAGAGGGTGGTAGTTAGAGAAAACAGTGAGAAAATAAAATTTAGGGCAGAATGGGGAAGGCCCAGGATAAAGTGGGAAAGACGAGGAGAAAAAATAAGGAGGGGGATGGTCTTAGTGGAAAGAAAGATGGGAAGAGGTGATGAATTAGCTTCTTATCCTCTGGGACTTCCAGGAACTGTCTGGAGCACAACACCCCAGCCACCCACCCCTAGCCAGGACTCCTGTCTCCCTCAGTGGTTGGAAGGAGGACCCTAGCCACAACTTCCGATCTCACAGTCGCCAACGGTGCCCTGTTACTTGTTTGCACATTCTTATCCTGGTTTTAATTTCCTCTATTGTGAAACCTGCAGACACAGAGCTTCATTATTACTCGTTGATATCATCTCAATCTAACCTCTCACGGTTTCCAGGTATCTTGGAAAGAGGTAAGACTTAAAGAAATACAGTGGCCTTGATTATTATGCAGCAGCACTGCCGCAGAACAGAGGGGCACACGGGGCTCTGGAAGGAGGGCCTTTGGAGATGCCAGCTGAAGACCATCCTCAGGGCCCCGGAGGCAAGCACACAGACCAGGGTGCAGCAGGCACGCCCAGTAAGGGAAAAGCGGGTGGCTGGAAAGAGGAGAAGGTCAGCAGGGACAGAGGCAAGGGGGTGAGGGGCAGGCAGGAGTATCTCGGCAGCACGAACCCACTCACGATTCTCAAAGTAAAACTTATGGAAATCCATCCCTTCCACGAGGTTACCCAGGGCCTCAGGCTCAAAGGAAGTGAGGCCTGGATCACAAATCTTCCTACAGGGGAGGGAAAAAAAAAAGTCTTATATGAGAATTATTGTCTATCTTCCTCCAGTGGCAGCAGGTGAGCTGTAGGCTGGGCCTGACAAGATGGCTGAGATCTCAGGGCCCTGCCAGCTGAGCAGCTTAGCTCCACCTTTTCAACCCACCAGCCCGGGCACCATGGGTGGGCTCAATCACCAACGTCTACCTGGAAGGGCTCCCAGGGGCCTGGTGTTTAACTCAGATGCTGTGCCCAAGGCCCAGCCTTCTCTTTTCCCTGGGTCCCAGCTGCTTTTTGAAAGGCGGGAAAGGCTTGAGAGATGTCTTGGATCTCAAGGAAATGGGTCTCTACTCACGTGTAGGCCTCAAAGTCCCCATTGTTGATGGCCTCAATCAGTTGTTCTGTGATCTTAATGATCTCCTGTTTCCGCACTGTAGGGGGAGAAATCCAGCAATTTACCCATGTGAGACTGGGATTCTCCCAGGTGACGCAAAGCCCTCCCCAATCCATCAGAGAATCCCCTGTGATCTCTTTGACAAAGACATCCCTCTTCTCTCTTTAAGGCCCTTCTCTGGAAAAGCGAGCCCACCGTTCTCTCCCTTCGCCCTCTGTTGTCCACAGGCCTAATGACCCTTTTGTCCTAAAGCCTGCTTTGTGATCCTCTGGCCTTTGCCTCCCTCTCCATCAATAACCAGGATGCAGAAAACACTCTTGTCTTTAAAGCCAAGGAGCCCGACACCCTGTGAATACTGTACCCTCAGTCTTTGTATCCCATCCCCACAGGTTCAGGCTCTCAAAGAAGCATCTCCTGGATATGGCCGTTTCCACCACTCATTTCTCTCACCTGAAGGGGCTCAGTCAGGTCTCAATTACCAGCCCACCCTCCATCCCCCCAGCCCTCACACAGTGGTCCAAAACTTAGCCCTGGGCACCAGCCAGCCTGAAATCAGACTCTAGCCAGGGTTGAGGAGGGCTCCAAAGAATGAACAGACCCCTGGGATGGATGCTTAATTCTCTTCACCTTATTCATCTCCTCCACAGGGCTTTTTGGGGTAAAGGGTCTTGGAACTATAAACACTCTTTTNAACCCACCAGCCCGGGCACCATGGGTGGGCTCAATCACCAACGTCTACCTGGAAGGGCTCCCAGGGGCCTGGTGTTTAACTCAGATGCTGTGCCCAAGGCCCAGCCTTCTCTTTTCCCTGGGTCCCAGCTGCTTTTTGAAAGGCGGGAAAGGCTTGAGAGATGTCTTGGATCTCAAGGAAATGGGTCTCTACTCACGTGTAGGCCTCAAAGTCCCCATTGTTGATGGCCTCAATCAGTTGTTCTGTGATCTTAATGATCTCCTGTTTCCGCACTGTAGGGGGAGAAATCCAGCAATTTACCCATGTGAGACTGGGATTCTCCCAGGTGACGCAAAGCCCTCCCCAATCCATCAGAGAATCCCCTGTGATCTCTTTGACAAAGACATCCCTCTTCTCTCTTTAAGGCCCTTCTCTGGAAAAGCGAGCCCACCGTTCTCTCCCTTCGCCCTCTGTTGTCCACAGGCCTAATGACCCTTTTGTCCTAAAGCCTGCTTTGTGATCCTCTGGCCTTTGCCTCCCTCTCCATCAATAACCAGGATGCAGAAAACACTCTTGTCTTTAAAGCCAAGGAGCCCGACACCCTGTGAATACTGTACCCTCAGTCTTTGTATCCCATCCCCACAGGTTCAGGCTCTCAAAGAAGCATCTCCTGGATATGGCCGTTTCCACCACTCATTTCTCTCACCTGAAGGGGCTCAGTCAGGTCTCAATTACCAGCCCACCCTCCATCCCCCCAGCCCTCACACAGTGGTCCAAAACTTAGCCCTGGGCACCAGCCAGCCTGAAATCAGACTCTAGCCAGGGTTGAGGAGGGCTCCAAAGAATGAACAGACCCCTGGGATGGATGCTTAATTCTCTTCACCTTATTCATCTCCTCCACAGGGCTTTTTGGGGTAAAGGGTCTTGGAACTATAAACACTCTTTTTATTTTTTTTTATTTTTTTATTTTTATTTTTTTTTTTTTAATTCATTATTTTATTTTTTAATTTATTTATTTATTGGCCACGCTGTGCGGCATGTGGGATCTTACTTCCCTGATCGGGGATTGAACCTGGGTCCCCTGCATTGCAAGCCCAGAGTCCTAACCACCGGACCACCAGGGAAGCTATAAACACTCTTTTTAAATGGAGCCTCTTACCAGCTCCGTTTACCCTTGGAAAAACTCTAAATCTCACACTAGCTCTCAAGCCAGGATGGGTCCCTCAGGAAAACCAAGGACAAGGCTCAGACTGACAGGCAGGCAGAGTTGGTGCCCTCAGAGCGGCCCCCACCCCAATTCCAAGCCAAGGGACTGCTGATGACACCCCGCTCTCGTGGGCAGCTCACTTACAGGGAGCGCCACTATTAGCAGAGGGCACTGCCAGGGTAAAGGAGGCCTAGGCTAACCCTGACCGGAGCCCCAGGCTGGCCCAGGCCATGAGCGAGAGGCTGCAAGACAAATGTGAGCATCAGGACAGCACAGCTAAGGGACACAACTGGGAGAGGACAGTGTAGCCACAGGGACAGCTAGCACAGGGCCCCACAGGCATTGGCACCATCAGGAGGGCAGCTCGGGCGAATAAGCAGGAGGGCAGGGGAACTGCAGGGCTTCATCCACCTTCTAAAGGCAAGCAGGTATGTGCGCGCACACACACACACACACACACACACACACACCCTCTCCAACCCCACCAAGCCCATCTGCAAGACCTGACTGGGGCCCTATGGGTGAAGAGGCTCGTGTTTAGAAACTCTAGAAGTATCGATGGTAGGAGGGAGAGAAGCAGACGAAGGCATCCTCTACAAAAATACAACTGAAGATGTAAATACAAGCTACCACTAACCAGCCAAGCATCGTATCAAGACATTCCACTATCCCATTTGTATTTCTGAGGTGAGTGTCATTTTATTACCACTTTACAGATAAAGAAACTGTAGCTCCAGGAGGTTAAGCTACTTCACGCATTTTTGAAGGTAGCGGAGCTAGATTTAAACTTGGGTCAGTCTCACCCCAAGCTCTTAGTATGATATTATGCTGGGCCTCAAGAAGCACCGAGGGGAACACGTTTTCTTGACTATGAATTTCTCCACCACCTCACACCCACGACCATGGGCCTGACTTCTGACTCCACCTTTCTTCCCACTCAGCGCTAAGACACGGCCCTCTGCGTACCCCACTGGCTTTCTACTCCTTCCCTCCTGCCACATTCTTCCTCCCGCTTTTCTTCATGTCTTTGGGCCCCAGTCTCAAGGACCCCTGTCTGGTCTTAACAGCACCTCCAATCAGCTCCCCCACCCAGCAGAGGCTGAGCTCCCGAAGCTGTAGTCACTAGATGACAGCTGGGCTGGGCTGACAGCTCTGGGCGGTGGGTGGGGGGGATCCCTGAGGGGCTTCAGGACGAGCCAGGGAGACGGAAGCCAGAATGTGCCTCCCTCACACTTACTGGCTGAGGAGCAGAGAGAAGGCTGGGGCTGCATGCCTGCAGAGGGGGCTGTCCTGTCCCGGGAGCTCCGTCCTTCAGGCATCGAGCTGCCATTCCCAGTGCGGAGCGGGGCAGCTAGCCAGCCAGGGCAGGGCGGGGCAAGGCAGAGCAGCCAAAACAAACAGAACAAGGCAGGTGAGCGAGCAAGCCGGACAGGACCCGAGCCCGTGGCACTGAAGAACCGAGGCATGGCGATGCCTCAGGTTGCTGTGGACCTGGGACCACGTCCACGCTGCCAGAGAGGCCTCCCAGCTGAAAGCCCCAGAAAGGGGCACAGACCTGGGTTTGCGGCTTCCAGAGGAGCCTTCCAACAGCCTGTACACAGAGCCCTGCTCCCAGAGAAGATGTTCTAGGGACCCAGGCTGCAGGGTTGAGAGCCCAGCAGTGAAGGAGCCGCTGACTCTGCCAGTATCACCAGAACTGAAATGACCTGACCTCACTCCTGGCAGCCCTGAAGGCACTGTTCTGTGCTGCCTTTTATGTTTCTGCTTTCTCTCCTCTTCTTGATTACCAAAGGTTTGTTTGCTCCCTTATTGCCTCGGGTGTGCTTTCTCAGCTGTGAGCTGCAACATTCCCCTGACTTTTCTGAGAACCTGGCCTAAGGTCACTTACTGAAGGCAAAGGGAGCAATCCCAGGAGGCCAAACCAAAGAGCTGGACAGAGATTCACAGTGGTCTGGCCTGCCATGCCTTCCCATGTCCCCTGGCACTCTGGCCAGGCCCAAACTTAAGCTGGTGTCCTCACGGGACCACTGGGGCAGGACCAAACGTGATTTTGACTCTGTCACTCATGCCAAGGCTCTGTGACGAGAGTGACCCACCAACCCTAATGTGTCCAGGACTGTTCTAGTTTTAAAGCCCAAAGTCCTACATCCTGGGGAATTACCTTAGTGCCTGGGAAACTGGGATCACTGGTGACCTTATTAATGGCTCATGACATCTGTAGGCCACCTCTGCGGGGACTCAAGATGTCCCTGATCTGGGATACCACACCGTAGCAGCAACAGGAGCAGCTCTCTGAGCCCTGGGCCTGGACAGGCTTGGGAAAAGCCCTCGTTTAACTATCCTAGACATGGGGTCAAAGAAGAGAAGCCACCTGCCCAGCCCAGCAACACAAGACCAGGGGCTTCATCCCTGGGCCCATGGAAAGTAGCTTTGAGGCCAAACCCTCTCCTGGGGTACAAGGAGCCACCAATCTCAGTTCTGGGGGCAGATGAGGCAGGTGCCCCCTTGGGACACTGCTGGGGCCCCTTCCCCACTATGGGCCAACACCTACCTTTGAGGTCCTCATCTTCTGTGGTGGTGTTGCAGCTCTCTGTGGAGCCCTGCGGGCCAAAAAGAACAAGTTTTCTATAAACTCAGGCCCTTGGAAACCAGAGGAACCAAGCAGAACAAAAGCAGAGTATGTGTTCCTATGGGAGCTGAAAGGAGGAATCAGACCCTTGCCATGCGATTCATAAAACTCTGATTCCCAAACACCCTCCCAAGTCTTCCCTAACTCAGTAAATGTACCACTTACCCAGTTGTTCAGGCTAAAATCTGGAGGTCTGATTTTATAATATGCTGATGCCTTTCTTTCTTCCCCTCATGTCCCAATTAACCAATCGAAAACCAAATTGGTTAGTTCTACCTCCAAAATAAATTGCATCTTACCTCCTCTCTTCCAGTGCACAGCTGAGCCCAAGATACTAACATCTGGCACCTGAACTCCTACCATAGCTGCCTGGCCTCCCTGTCTCCACACCTGCCTCTTCCCTAAAGTTCTTGCCCATAACATGGCCAGTTTTTCAATGTGTAAATTGGACTCCATTACTCCCCCACTATGGGTTTCCTTCATAGCTCAATTGGTAAAGAATCTGCCAGCAATTCAGGAGACCCAGGTTTGAGTCCTGGGTTGGGAAGATCTCCTGGAGAAGGAAATGGCAATCCACTCCAGTATTCTTGCCCGGAGAACCCCATGGATGAAGGAGCCTGGCAGGCTACAGTCCATGGGGTCGCACTCATGCCACCGCCCCTCAGGCATGGGGTCCTCCCGGCTTCTGCCCCTGACCTCGGGCATGGGGTAGCTCCTCTCGGCCACGCTATGTGCACCGTTGCAGGACTCCACCAGGACTTCCCTGGTGGCTCAGACGGTAAAGTGTCCATCTACAATGCGGGAGACCCGGGTTCAATCCCTGGTTTGGGAAGATGCCCTGGAGAAGGAAATGGCAATCCGTTCCAGTACTATTGCCTGGAAAATCCCATGGACAGAGGAGCCTGGTAGGCTACAGTCCATGGGGTCACAAAGAGTCGGACACAACNCTGACTTTTCTGAGAACCTGGCCTAAGGTCACTTACTGAAGGCAAAGGGAGCAATCCCAGGAGGCCAAACCAAAGAGCTGGACAGAGATTCACAGTGGTCTGGCCTGCCATGCCTTCCCATGTCCCCTGGCACTCTGGCCAGGCCCAAACTTAAGCTGGTGTCCTCACGGGACCACTGGGGCAGGACCAAACGTGATTTTGACTCTGTCACTCATGCCAAGGCTCTGTGACGAGAGTGACCCACCAACCCTAATGTGTCCAGGACTGTTCTAGTTTTAAAGCCCAAAGTCCTACATCCTGGGGAATTACCTTAGTGCCTGGGAAACTGGGATCACTGGTGACCTTATTAATGGCTCATGACATCTGTAGGCCACCTCTGCGGGGACTCAAGATGTCCCTGATCTGGGATACCACACCGTAGCAGCAACAGGAGCAGCTCTCTGAGCCCTGGGCCTGGACAGGCTTGGGAAAAGCCCTCGTTTAACTATCCTAGACATGGGGTCAAAGAAGAGAAGCCACCTGCCCAGCCCAGCAACACAAGACCAGGGGCTTCATCCCTGGGCCCATGGAAAGTAGCTTTGAGGCCAAACCCTCTCCTGGGGTACAAGGAGCCACCAATCTCAGTTCTGGGGGCAGATGAGGCAGGTGCCCCCTTGGGACACTGCTGGGGCCCCTTCCCCACTATGGGCCAACACCTACCTTTGAGGTCCTCATCTTCTGTGGTGGTGTTGCAGCTCTCTGTGGAGCCCTGCGGGCCAAAAAGAACAAGTTTTCTATAAACTCAGGCCCTTGGAAACCAGAGGAACCAAGCAGAACAAAAGCAGAGTATGTGTTCCTATGGGAGCTGAAAGGAGGAATCAGACCCTTGCCATGCGATTCATAAAACTCTGATTCCCAAACACCCTCCCAAGTCTTCCCTAACTCAGTAAATGTACCACTTACCCAGTTGTTCAGGCTAAAATCTGGAGGTCTGATTTTATAATATGCTGATGCCTTTCTTTCTTCCCCTCATGTCCCAATTAACCAATCGAAAACCAAATTGGTTAGTTCTACCTCCAAAATAAATTGCATCTTACCTCCTCTCTTCCAGTGCACAGCTGAGCCCAAGATACTAACATCTGGCACCTGAACTCCTACCATAGCTGCCTGGCCTCCCTGTCTCCACACCTGCCTCTTCCCTAAAGTTCTTGCCCATAACATGGCCAGTTTTTCAATGTGTAAATTGGACTCCATTACTCCCCCACTATGGGTTTCCTTCATAGCTCAATTGGTAAAGAATCTGCCAGCAATTCAGGAGACCCAGGTTTGAGTCCTGGGTTGGGAAGATCTCCTGGAGAAGGAAATGGCAATCCACTCCAGTATTCTTGCCCGGAGAACCCCATGGATGAAGGAGCCTGGCAGGCTACAGTCCATGGGGTCGCACTCATGCCACCGCCCCTCAGGCATGGGGTCCTCCCGGCTTCTGCCCCTGACCTCGGGCATGGGGTAGCTCCTCTCGGCCACGCTATGTGCACCGTTGCAGGACTCCACCAGGACTTCCCTGGTGGCTCAGACGGTAAAGTGTCCATCTACAATGCAGGAGACCCGGGTTCAATTCCTGGTTTGGGAAGATGCCCTGGAGAAGGAAATGGCAATCCGTTCCAGTACTATTGCCTGGAAAATCCCATGGACAGAGGAGCCTGGTAGGCTACAGTCCATGGGGTCACAAAGAGTCGGACACAACTGAGCGACTTCACTTTCACTTTCTTTCACTCCCCAGCTAAGAGCCTCTAACAGCTTTTTGTTGCTGCTGGTAAAAAATACAAACTCATATCAAGCCTGACAGAGCAGGTCCCGCCTGCCCCTCCAGCTTCACCACCCTCCTGCCTCCCTCTCCTTGCTCACCATGCTGAGCTCTGATTTCCTCTGCGCCAGGCCCCGACCCCTGCATCCTCACTGTCTAGGGCATTCTGCCTCAGGGTCTACCCGGCTGCCACCTTCCAGTTGTTTAGTGTTTTAGCTCAAATATCACCTCCTAAAGGAGGCCCTTCCCAACTACTTAATTAGAGGCCCTGTTCATTCTCTATTTACTTCGTGACATTTTCTTCATAGCACTTATTGCTACTGGATTTTATCTTATTTGTATAGGTTTTGGTTTATCATCTGCTTCCCTTACACCTGTGGAGAGAGAGTTCCTCTTGTCCCCTCTGTAAACCAGAGCTGTGGATGGTTCAATAAATATTTACTAATGGTAATGAAAATAAGGAGACAAGGATATTGAGGGCATCAAGGAGTGAGCGACGGACAATTAATGCTCTAGGATTTGTATAAAAAGTTTTTGCTTCTGTTTTACTAGCTCATGTTTGCTCTAATTTAAGCTTCACCAGTCATGGAGGAAGATTCTATTGTTATTATTAGCATCCACAGTTTTCAGATAAGGAAACTGAGGTGCAGAGTGGGAGGGTGACTTGTCCAGTGGTCCAGGGCCAGCATCCAGATGCAGACCTGTCTGTCTCTAGAGCCTGAGCTCAGAATCACTGAGCTATGATGTCCTTCCCAGGAACACAGTGACGACAGGCCATATGCTGCCTCTAGCCGAGACTCTGCAAACACCGTGGCCCCTTGGTGCAGCCTGTAAGCTGCCATTTCCGGGACCCTGAGGCCCTGTGGCCCAGCCCACCTGTTCCCTGCTGACCTGGAAAGCAGGAGGCCAGCTCAGGAGCCACTCACCTTGATCCCATCGGTAGCGTTGTGTACCACAGTGGTTTGTGGCTCCTGTGAGAGAAGATGAAAGTTACCCTCCTGACCTGGGAACGGACCTACGGCTCTCCCCTGAGGGACCCCAGCCCTCGAATATTGACCCTATGATGACCACTGAGGCCTGCTCGCCAGTCATTCTTCCAAGACAAAATATCCTGGTTCAACTGGGTCCCACGCAGCTAGAAGCCCCAGATTTAGGGGACAGCACTGGCTGGTTAGGAGTAGAGGCCTAGTACTTAATGGAAACAGGTACTGGGGAAGCTGAGGACAAGGGCCCCTGCTCTCAATTCCAGCCAGACCTGTGTGTCCTTTCTCCCATGGGACAAGTACCCTGGAGCAGCTGTGGGGCTGAGGGCACAGGCTGGGCCTGGCCAATCGTGCTCGTCAGGGGCTGCGTGGGAGACAGGGATACTGGGAGAGTGGACTGAGGTCTCCCACAAAGATTCACAGGAGGCCCTCAGCAAGTTGAGCCCAGACTGCTGCCTGTTCCACCCACTCCTGCCTCTCTCCAAGTTCCTGTCCTCAGCAGGCAGCTCTGGGGGAGAGGGTGCAGGGAGGAGGAGGAGGGGGGCAGCAGCACTGGTTCCCCTCCCTCCCTCCCAGTCACCCCCCTGCCATCTCCACTTAGCCAGCAGCAGAGGGGAGCCTGAGAGCACATAGTGCCCTTGACTGAGCCAGGACAGAACTCAGACAGCCTGGGGGCTTCCCAGAGACCTCAGCACCATCCAGAGGTAGGGGACTCTAGGCCCCCTTCCTATTCATTGCTTTGTAAAGGAGGAGCTGAGGCAGATTTTACAAGGAGGCCTTCAAGAACTGAGCTACAGAGCCCAGGGAAGCTCCTACCCTCTCCCTTTAGAAGCAGCTCACCTTCCCAGCCCCCCAGCAGACCCATTCAGGGCTGGGAGGCTTAGCTGAGAGCCCTGATCACTCTTCCCCCCCAAAAGCACAGGGTGCAGAGTTATGCCATGCAGGAGGGGGCATGGCCAAGCAGGACCATGAGGGGCAGCACACAGAGCTGCCTGCTCTACAGGGATGAGGAGGGAAGTGGCCAAGGAGGCCTGGCAGCGGGGGCGAGAGGAGGAAGCGGGCAGAAGCGGGAGGCAGCCAGGGACAGGGGCGGAGAAGCCGTAGTCAGGAGGTACCATGGCCGTCTGCAAGGGCGCGGGCTCTTGGGCTGGGCTTACGAGACTGTTTTTGTTGTTGCTCTGTGGCTGAGACAAGAAAACAGATGGTTTAGTTCCTCTAGAGTCACCAAAGTTGCTTGGATTTGACTCCCAGACCTCCCTTT
>SJYW01024067.1:0-15787 GCA_006410735.1 Raphicerus campestris
AACTGCTGTCAGGGATGAGAGATGTTACTGTGGAAAGTCAATATTGCCAGGTCTGAGATGAGACTGAGTGTTTTCAAGTTACACCATATGTGATCTGTGTCTGATCTCTCCCATCACCCTCTTCCTCCTCTCCCAGTCAACCCCAGGCCAACCTTCCTTTCACATGGTTCCTCTAGCCCAGTGGATGAACCCTTCTGCTTTTAAAGGTGAAGAAGGAAGAAATTTTATTTTTCTCTCCTTAGCTAATTTTTCTTACATTTTATTTCAAAATGTATTTATTTATTAATTTTTATTGTGTTAGTTTTGCTATACAATGAAGTGTATTGGCTATATGTATACACATACACAGGCTTCCCTGTGTACTAGTAGTAAAGAACTGACCTGCCAATGCAGCAGATGTTAAGAGACTCGGATTTGATCCCTGGGTTGGGAAGACCCGGTGGAGGAGGGCATGGCAACCCACTCCAGTATTCTTGTGTGGGGAATCCCATGGACAGAGGAGCCTGGCTACAGTCCACAGGGTTGCAAAGAGTTGGGTTTGACTGAAGCAACTTAGCATGCACCTATGCATACATACAGGCCCTCCCTGTTTAACCTCCCCCATCCCACCTCCCACCCTCTAGGTCATTGCCAAGCACTGAGTTGAGCTCCTCGTGCTATATAGTAGGTTCCTAGTTTTGATTTTCATAAGGTCTTCTGGTGCTGAGGCTGCCCCCAAGATGCAGTCCGTCTAGACTAACCAGGAGGGTGGATCCCTTACTGCTCATGAGCTCGGAGGGTATCTCTAACCCTGTGCAGGTCCTGCCACACTGATAGCTCTGTGCGGGGTCTCTAGTCTCTGAGGCAGGCAGAAGACTGATGCTATCACGGAGCTGATTGACAGAAACCTCTTTCCACCCTGGATTGACAAACTAGCCTCTCCTGCCTGTCTGCATTTGCCTGTGATATGGATTTAGCTAACTGACTGACTTTTTTTAGAACAAGAAGTCCTGCTATATCGTCATATGGTGCATGCCTGTGCAGTCCAAGAGGCTTAACTAAATGAATAAACAAGCAAGAAAAAGACTGCAAAGGAGCGGCAAACGGCATAGAAAACATGGCAAGATTTGTAAACAATCCCAGGAAAGGAACGCGTCAGAGAACACTTTTCACCACCCCATCCCACCGCTACGTGGATCTATGGGAAGCAGGTGGTCATTGTGTCCCGCCACTGTTTTGAACACAATTCAAGTCTTTGATGCGGAGAACTCAGTGACCCTATGTATGACCTTATTTTTCACTCCCGAAATGGCTTTAGAGATTTCACGGTTCCCGCGGCGGGAAGCTTAGAGGACTCCCGAGACATCCCGTGACTGTGCTTGGCTCCGTCCCCAGCCCAGACTGTAATTTTGCATCTGGGGTAACCACATTGGCAACACTAGGCGTGGGTTTTAGTCATTTCTCTCATAAGTGCCCCACAACTGTCCTGACTTGACTCCTCACCAATCCCTTCAAAGGGACTATTTCTTGATTCCAAGTGGAAGGTGTCCTGTAGTTTCTCTCATGAGCAGGTCCTTCGGCTGCAGCCTGACTTCACCAGGAGCCCGGGCAGGAGGTGAAGCAGTCATCAGAGTTGCTGCCAGGTGCTTGTCTCTGAGGGATTCCTCACGGTGCACGGCCCTTTACGTCTGATCTAGGAGCTAAAGGAGCAGAAGGCCTGACGGTGGTTGACGCACCAACGTTGGGGGAACTCAACACCCTAAACAGAATTCACATTTTACAGCCTGCTTTGTTTTATTCAAAAAGACGTCTAGACAGAAAGATCTCCGTAGCAGGAGAGAAAGTCCGGAAGTAGACCCAAATACATACAAAAGATGGATCATTTATAGCAGCATTAGGACTCCAGGATAGACATGTGGAAAAACAATTACATTTAATAATCAAAACTGAACCTCTTCATAATTACAAGAGAGGACTTTAAAAAATAATCTTAATGTGGAAAAGACTTTCAAAGCATGACCCAAAAGCCAGTAGCTATAAATATTAATTACATAAAAAAGAAGAAATCCTGTATGGTAAAAATCTTGTATGCAAAGTAAAATCAAAAGACAAATGATAAATAAAAATGAATTATAATTCATATTCAGATTAATTACTTGAACATAAAAAGATTTATAGACACTGATTACACAAAATATCAAAACCACAGCAGAGGGACTTCCCTGACAGTCTAGTGGTTAAGACTTTATGCTGCCAGTGCCTGGGTTGACAGTTTGGTTAGGGAACTAAGATCCCATGTGCCTTGCAGCTCAGCCAAAAGATTTGAAAAAAAAAAAAAAAAATTCAAGTAAACAAAAAACAAACAAAAAAGCACAGCAGAAATTTGGCAGTGGATGCAACCAGACCTTACAAATGATCTTTAAATAACAAGCCCATGAATAATAGAAAATCACTTTCAAATGACAATTAGAATATAATTTTCAATTTTATAATCAAAGCATTTAATAACTTTGTGATACTAAGAGTACTAGCATATGCAAGCTTGAAATCTTGCTTCTGGGGCTGTTCAGTGGTTACTACGGGGGCAGTTGGTAGTAGCCATGAAGACTGTAACTATGCATTTGTAGGTCAGCATCTTCTGAGTGTTTATTGTAGAGATACACTCACATATATGTAAAGAGTTTTGGTGTGTCCAGGTATGTTAGTTTTCTGTGGCTGCAATAACAAATTACCCCAAATTGGTGGCTTAAAATAAGAGAAGTTTATTTTCTCGGATTTCTGGAGGCCAGACGTAGGAAATTAATATCCCTGGGCAGAAACCAGGGTGCGGGTAGGACTACACTTCATCTGGAGTCAGGAGAGGAGAGCCACTCCCCACCTTTTCCAGCTTCTGGTGGCCGATGGTTTTCCTTGACTTGTTGCCACATTATTTCAAACATCTATTTCAGCATCTAAGCTGCATAAGCATCTCTGTCCACAAAATTCTTCTGTTCCCTCCCTCTGAATAAGATACAATGATATGAAGTGAAGGTCAAGATA
This sequence comes from Raphicerus campestris, assembly GCA_006410735.1. NCBI lineage: Eukaryota > Metazoa > Chordata > Mammalia > Artiodactyla > Bovidae > Raphicerus > Raphicerus campestris. Next base: position 3,019 of record SJYW01024067.1, read on the forward strand.
ACCATTTGGGGGCCACCAGATACTGGAACGGAAGACAATAAGACATTAATTTCATGACAACATTTTGAAATTTGGGGATTTTGCAGGGGAGTCTGGCAAGATATAAAATGCAGGAGGACAAGTACTGTAAGTCTAGGCATTTCTCTCTAGGATTTGCCCCGTTAGGACATTTCTGTAGCTCACTTCTTCATCACTGTGACTATGGTCTGTTCAGCAGGTATGACTGTGCTGTTAAGAGAAACTCTTTGCACAGTGGGGCCCCTTCTACTCGGACATAGGGAAGCCACTTCCTGTAGCTGGTGGTGGTCCCTAATCAGAAGAAGTTGGGACAGAAAAGATTCAAGACTGAGACAGATCCCATGGACCCCAGAGATGTCTGTGGTTCCTCCTGTCTTCTAAGTGCCTCACTTCAGTCCCTGGGGTCCCAGGTGAGTTCCTTGTCTTGAACCTTCACACTCGTCTTTTATTCCAGCTAATCTGAGTTTCTCCTTCTTGTAACCATTAGAGATATGATGGGAACATGAGTCCATTTCTTTTCTCCACAACTCAAAAATTTTAATATGTGTTGAAGATTTTGGACCAGAAAATGTGTAAAGATTTCAAAGACAAGGGATATCAAAATAACTTATAACAAATTTCTGAAATTTCTCACATATTAAACTTGTAAGACAAAAATATTATTTACGTTTGCCATTATGGTATAGATAAGAAAATAGTACCCCTACTAAAATTAATTCATCCTAGTCATCAAAATTCCTAATATTAGAGTGAAAATACTCAGATACTTATAAATAGGTGTTCAAAAGTTTATTTTGGACATCATTCTTTGGTGTTCATAAAACTATATATTATTACGTATCTATTTATGATACAGTCTTTTCAGACTATACATTCAATGTAAATTGGAAATGAAAAAATATAAATTAGATATTACTATAAAGGAGTTTTAGGGTTAAATATTTTGATTTCATACTACCCATGGGTTTTATGAACAAGATTTACTTATTGAACTTTAAAATAACCACCTAATTCTTTGATACTTCTTCTATATCTACATGTTCCAGAAATTTAAAAAAAGTTAAATCTATAGGCAGATAATTCAACTCTGAGTTGACAATTATTTATGACTCTCTCTACTGGCTGTTCAATAATATATGGAGCTAAGAATTTCAACACTGCTTTTGAAATGAAACGGATGCATATCACACAACGTCAATGCTTTTAACACCTAGAAAGGATCAACGCGTAACATTGTTATGCGTATGCAAAACTGTGATTGCAATGATGTAAGTTGGCAAAGGCAATAGGGACCCATGAGGCAGTGAAAAGATGCCACTTTAGATTCTGGCACCCTCATGTCTTAAAGGTGACATCATCATTTCTCATATCATTTTTTCTCATATCATTTAAGCTTTCTGAGATGATTTTTTTTCATCTGTATTTGGGGAAAATACTACACGCTGCTTTGCATGGAGGATTAGAGATAGCATTTGTGTGGTACTGAGCAGCAAGGAGTACGTCAAGGCTGTATACTGTCACCCTGCTTATTTAACTTATATGCAGAGTACATCATGAGAAACGCTGGGCTGGAAGAAGCATAAGTTGGAATCAAGATTGCCAGGAGAAATATCAATAACCTCAGATATGCAGATGACAGCACCCTTATGGCAGAAAGTGAAGAGGAACTCAAAAGCCTCTTGATGAAAGTGAAAGTGGAGAGTGAAAAAGTTGGCTTAAAGCTCAACAGTCAGAAAATGAAGATCATGGCATCTGGTCCCATCACTTCATGGGAGATAGATGGGAAAACAGTGGAAACAGTGTCAGACTTTATTTTGGGGGGCTCCAAAATCACTGCAGGTGGTGACTGCAGCCATGAAATTAAAAGACGCTTACTCCTTGGGAAAAAAGTTATGACCAACCTAGATAGCATATTTAAAGGCAGAGACATTACTTTGCCAACAAAGGTCCAGGTAGTCAAGGCTATGGTTTTTCCAGTGGTCATGTATGGATGTGAGAGTTGGACTGTGAAGAAGGCTGAGTNCTAATCTGAGTTTCTCCTTCTTGTAACCATTAGAGATATGATGGGAACATGAGTCCATTTCTTTTCTCCACAACTCAAAAATTTTAATATGTGTTGAAGATTTTGGACCAGAAAATGTGTAAAGATTTCAAAGACAAGGGATATCAAAATAACTTATAACAAATTTCTGAAATTTCTCACATATTAAACTTGTAAGACAAAAATATTATTTACGTTTGCCATTATGGTATAGATAAGAAAATAGTACCCCTACTAAAATTAATTCATCCTATTCATCAAAATTCCTAATATTAGAGTGAAAATACTCAGATACTTATAAATAGGTGTTCAAAAGTTTATTTTGGACATCATTCTTTGGTGTTCATAAAACTGTATATATTATTACATATCTATTTATGATACAGTCTTTTCAGACTATACATTCAATGTAAATTGGAAATGAAAAAATATAAATTAGATATTACTATAAAGGAGTTTTAGGGTTAAATATTTTGATTTCATACTACCCATGGGTTTTATGAACAAGATTTACTTATTGAACTTTAAAATAACCACCTAATTCTTTGATACTTCTTCTATATCTACATGTTCCAGAAATTTAAAAAAAGTTAAATCTATAGGCAGATAATTCAACTCTGAGTTGACAATTATTTATGACTCTCTCTACTGGCTGTTCAATAATATATGGAGCTAAGAATTTCAACACTGCTTTTGAAATGAAACGGATGCATATCACACAACGTCAATGCTTTTAACACCTAGAAAGGATCAACGCGTAACATTGTTATGCGTATGCAAAACTGTGATTGCAATGATGTAAGTTGGCAAAGGCAATAGGGACCCATGAGGCAGTGAAAAGATGCCACTTTAGATTCTGGCACCCTCATGTCTTAAAGGTGACATCATCATTTCTCATATCATTTAAGCTTTCTGAGATGATTTTTTTTCATCTGTATTTGGGGAAAATACTACACGCTGCTTTGCATGGAGGATTAGAGATAGCATTTGTGTGGTACTGAGCAGCAAGGAGTACGTCAAGGCTGTATACTGTCACCCTGCTTATTTAACTTATATGCAGAGTACATCATGAGAAACGCTGGGCTGGAAGAAGCATAAGTTGGAATCAAGATTGCCAGGAGAAATATCAATAACCTCAGATATGCAGATGACAGCACCCTTATGGCAGAAAGTGAAGAGGAACTCAAAAGCCTCTTGATGAAAGTGAAAGTGGAGAGTGAAAAAGTTGGCTTAAAGCTCAACAGTCAGAAAATGAAGATCATGGCATCTGGTCCCATCACTTCATGGGAGATAGATGGGAAAACAGTGGAAACAGTGTCAGACTTTATTTTGGGGGGCTCCAAAATCACTGCAGATGGTGACTGCAGCCATGAAATTAAAAGACGCTTACTCCTTGGGAAAAAAGTTATGACCAACCTAGATAGCATATTTAAAGGCAGAGACATTACTTTGCCAACAAAGGTCCAGGTAGTCAAGGCTATGGTTTTTCCAGTGGTCATGTATGGATGTGAGAGTTGGACTGTGAAGAANTGTCTCCACACTGGAAGCACAGAGCTTTAACCACTGGGCAACCAGGGAAGTCCTTTATCACCTTTTTTTGAATCACACCTGATAGGGGCTCCCTTCCAGCTAGATTTCCTTAAAGCCCCCAAATAGTTCAACACAGTCTATACAGTTGAACAAAGATCTTCGCATTGTCCTGTCAGGCTCAAGTACTAATTTTCTTCCCAGAGAGTTTTCCCCAGAGGGCACTGAAGGAAAACCAGCACAAACACAACTCTTAAAAAATCTCTTTCAGATCCGTGGTGCCTGCTTCCCGCAGCTTCAGTGGATAAAGTTCTTTTTATCCTGTGGTGCTCCTGGAATCTCCCCTCCCTAAAAGCCTGGCGATCAGGCTGGGGAGACAGGAGAGGCAGATAAACAGGATTTGCAGAAACAAAAATGGCTTAAATCTTATAAGGGGAGTTACACTTTGTAAAAGCAATTCAAGCGCACTTTGTACTTGGAACAATAGTGGAAATAGTTTCTTAGAGATAGAGTTGGAGAATGTGAACATCCATGCCAGAACCTTCAATAGGGTATTTCTCGATTTTGTCCCCCATAGGGTTTGTCTTCTGTAAGCTTTTATTTTTATAGTTTGTAGCTCTGGCAGCCATATGTCCTTATTTTCCTAGGACAATGCTTGTTCACACCTGTTATCCTGATATAATTTAGTAAAATGCTTTCTTCTATTTTCAAATATATTCTAATCAAATCATACTAAGCTAAGTAAGTGAGAAAGACAAATACCATATGATACCACTTATAGGTAGAGTCTAAAATATGACACAAATAAACTTTTCTGTAAAACAGAAAAGCCTCACAAACATAGAGAACAGGCTTGTAATTGCCAAGGGGGAGGGGAAATGGGGGAGGGATGGATAGGGAGTTTGCAGTTAGCAGATGCAAACTGTTGTCTATAGAGTGGATAAACACCAAGGTCCTTCTGTATAGCACAGGAAGAAGGACCTGCTGTACAGCACAGGGGACTCTGCTCAGCGTTATGTGGCAGCTTGGTTGGGAGAGGAGCTTAGGGGAGAATGGGTACATGTATATGTATGGCTTTGGCTGAGTGGCTTTGCTCTTCACCTGAAACTATCAAGTTAATCGACTATATTCCAAAATGAAATAAAACGATAAAAAAAGAATCAAGATAGAAATGAAGACTGTTTATATGATGAGTGATTTTTGTTGAGAGAGATATATATAAGCTACTGCCTTGCTGACAAATGAGATGTTACTGACTTGCAGAATTTTAAGATTTATTGAATTATCTTTTATTTCCACTTCAGAAAAAAAGATAAGAGAAATTAAAAATAAGTTACTATTTCTATTAAAAACAAATTCTCTTCTGTGTTCTTTTTTGTTTTTGTTTTTAATAGAAATAGTAACTTTTTTAATTTTAAAATTTATATATGTATATAATTTAATATACATTTATATATGTATATAATTTAAAATATACATATATAGAGAGTAGTTCTCCTGGGTTCTCTTACCCTCCTGCTCTCCACCCGGGTGCCCTTTCCCAATAAAATCTCTTGCTTTGTCAGCACATGTATCTCCTCGGACAATTCATTTCCAAGTGTTAGGCAAGAGCCCAGTTTCGGGCCCTGGAAGGCATCCCTCTTCCTGCAACAAATGGCGACTCTGGCGGGACTCTTCTTTGCTGAGACTGACATCCTGACCACTCGGGGTACTCAGGGCCCAGCTTGCCTGCCAATGGACCAGACCCAGTGGCCGCAACTGGGACCCTTCTGTCCCTGGCCTCCTCCTGACATGGACCACTGGCCAGAGTGCCCCGACTGGTAAGGAACAAGAGACTTTACCTCTCTCCCCTTCCCTCTTTCTTTCCTCTCCTTAACCCTTCCTATCCTTCCCTGTTTTTCTAGTCCCCTGGTTCTGGACGCAGGAATCTGGTCGAAGGGCCCTCAGCCTGAGCTGAGGATTGGAGACCAATCACCTACTCTTGGCAGAGAACTCGAATTCTGGTTCTAGTCTGGTCTGATTCTGTTAGGGCCGAGTTCCAGTCCTCCCTTCTCTGGAGACCCAGGGAAAAGTCCGATAACGCCTGGGCATCTGTAAATGACAGGAGACGTCTGTAAGGCCACCCCTTTCACCCCTCTTCTCCCGCCTCCTCCCCCTTCTTCTTTCAACTTGGCTTCCTTTCCTCCCTTGAAATCTTTGATGTTAGTACTTGGATCTGAGGTTCTGTGTCTCTATAGGAGTTTTTCTGAGAGACTGTATTCTTGTATTTAAGGGCTTCCCTCGTGGTTAAGAGGCTAAAGCGTCTGCCTGCAACGTGGGAGACTTGGGTTCAATCCCTGGGTTAGGAAGATCCCCTGGAGAAGGTAATGGCAACCCACTCCAGTATTCTTGCCTAGAGAATCCTGTGGACATAGGAGCCTGGTGGGCTACAGTCCATGGGGTCACTAAAAGTCGGACTCGACTGAGTGACTTCACTTTCACTTTCACTATACATATATATATGTATATGTGTGTGTGTGTGTATAACGAATCACTTTGCTGTACACCAGAAACTCACACATTGTAAATCAACTATACTTCAATAAAATAAAAAATCCAGCTAAAATTAACACAGCATTGTAAGTCAGCTATAGTTGAATAAAATACGTTTTAATATATTCTAACCAGGACATTGAGTTATAAGGTCATCCTATTTGCTGTGAACTCTCGAATGACTATATGTTCAATCCTTCAACCTCAAAACAATAGGCATTTCAAGTGCCCTTTGTTTTCTGTTACCTTTTCCCCACATTTGGAGCAAAAAGTGATGGAGAAGTTGTGTATTCAAAAGGGTATATGATTTGGAATGATACTGGTTTGGGTTTTAATTCCCTTGCTGACTCTTACTCTAACCTTGCTTGGGCCAGTTAATTTAACTCTTCCGAAGTGTTCCTCACTGTCTTCTAAAACAAAGAAGCTAATTAGAACTATCTTAAAAGATGATTGAAAGGATTACATAAAGAAATTTTGAGTGGATGCTAGCATGGTGACTGGGAGTGGCATCCGGAGGAGGCTGCAAGAGCTGCAGCAGTAGGTCAGCTGCAGATGTACTAGTCACAGGTGGAGCAGTGTCAGAGTAGTGGAGAAAACAGCTCTGGATTTGTGTTCAGCTATTTCTCTGTAACAAAAGAGCTCTGTAACCTTGGACAAGCAAGCCAATTTCCTCCCCTGAGCTTAGGTCTTACCTAAATTGCAATTTCTTCCTTCTAATTGTAAAATGAAATGATGCTTATGAAAAACTTAGACAATAAGTTGATAGGGACCGCAATCATTCTCTGAAGGCTCTATCAGTCCTGTTTGGGAGAGGATTCCTACATGTTCCAAGAAGGTGTCTGATGTTATAGTTTAAGGAACGGAGGTGTTCTAGATAGAATGGAGGATGAGGGTCCTGTTTTCTGAAGCTCTGGTGTCTGCCAGGAGCAAACTGTGAGCTCGAGTTAATGGGTGAAGGTATACACAGGTAAACCAGTTGTCCATGGAGGAAAGAGATTCCTAACAATCCAAGCGGTTGAAGATGAAATGTCGACCCTATGTGACTGACAGAATGATTTATCCAAGAGCCCCCTTCTCTTATTTTCTCCTAACAGACTCCTGATTTTAAGGTAGAAGAAGCCCCCTATCCCAGTGGAAGCAACCCTGTTCCCTAGTCCTGGGAATGAACCACGTTCGGTCTAAGTCAAGCATGGCAATCCCATTCCCTGGTGTCAGTGATCATCCGAGGTATGGTCTCAAAGTCCAATTCTGGCCAAGGAAACTTAGAGTGTGGCGTGGAAGAATGGATGGCGGAGGGGAACTTAACTTCCAGGTTAAAAACAGACCCTTCCCAGAAGTATGCCTTCCCTAGTTCCTATGTTCTGCCTTGACTTCACTGTGGAAAGTGTTTGGTAGCTGTCATGAAGTCAAGAGATGACATACATGAATCTGAGTAGCCAGAATGGCAAAGACAATTCCATTGTCCCTAGTGAACTACTGATCAACCTAGGAGTGTCTACCACTCATCTACTTAAAGGAGATCGTATAGTATATAAATTGCTTATTCCACTCTTAGATCTATGGACAGAAGCATTCCCAAGTGACATATCTCTATAAGCTGGAATTAGATCAATGAATCCAAAGACCATTTTTCTTGCTGTTGTTGTTGGTAAATCATGTCTGACTTATTTGTGACCCACAGAGTGCAGCCTGCCAGGCTCCTCTATCCATGGGGTTTCCCAGCCAAGAATACTCAAGTGGGTTGCCATGTCCTCTCCAGGAGATCTTCCTGACCCAGGTATCAAACATGTCTCCTGCATTACAGCAGATTTTTTTTTTTTAAACCACTGAACCACTTGGAAAGCTCAAAGACTATTTTAGAGTTTCTTTTTTTCAGTGTTTTTTTTTCAATGTCTTTTGTGATTAATAGTTTGACTAAATCTCATGCTTGGGTCATACAAAGAAGAAAAAATATTAGCTGTAGATGGGTCTCATATCTTTGTGTATTTCTATTTCTTTCTTAGTTGCAAGAATAAATGTGAAAATTATGGGGCAGCAAAAGTATGTTGTTCTCTAAAAGGAAGGGATTTTTAGACTCTCAATCAGTGCATGCATAAAATCCTGCTGTGATTAAGCCATGAAATGTAACTCACTCTATTGGTCTGAACATTTCTAATTTGTATTTTTGGATTCTGGCATCCTTTACGTCTCCAGATCATATGATATGCTTATAAAATCTAAGAGTTAAAAATAATAAAAATACGATTTGAAAAACCACACTGGGCTTCCCTGTCAGCAGTGGTTCCATTTTTATGTGTCAGGATTAATATTTCTCACATACCAGCTCATTAAAAAAAGTAACCTTGGAACACAGTGTCAGGTGGAGATTTTTTTTTAAAGATGTGCTGGAAATTATGCAGCCATAAAGAGCACTTCCACTAATTATCTTGGCACTCACGTTATGCTGACCGGTTTGTCACCAAGTTGGGGGTAGCAGAGTAGAGAACCCCTTCCAGGCTGTCTCATGCATTGCTTTGCTGCGTTTTCTCTCAAACTCATTTCCTTGATGCTCATATTTATGCAAAAGAGGGTAATGAGGTAGCCAAAGGTTATAGGGGGTGCAAAGGGCTTTGGGATGATGAGAATATTGGAAACTAGGAAGGCTAGCCTCAGGCAATCTGAAATTGAAATCTGGGGTTAAATTAATAACTCAAACTGAGCCCATGCCATTTTATAGTAAGTCTGTCTCCTCTAGGGTTGAAACTATGTAGTTTGGCATTAAAGGATCTCCAGACATAATACCAAAAAATGTTTGAGACTATTCCACTGCAAGTAGCACCTCTTGGTAGGGGGCAAAAAATAAGGGGCTGTTGAGACGCCCAATATTCAAACTTGCCCTAGAATGTATTTGCATATTTCAGTCCATAGAATGTGTGTGCCTGAGTATTGTCTTAAAGATTAATAATTGATCTTGCACATATTTGTATGTGCAAAGAGGCATTTGTTCTATAGTTAACGACCTCATAACTCCCTAGAAAGTCAGTGTCAGCTGGGGTCTAAGAAAGCTCAGAAGCAGAGCAAGATGCTAATTGGACTTGTGACTGTGTTTTCCTTTTACTTTATTTCTCTGCATTTTGGGACCAGGAACATTGAGATAACCTCCCAAAGTCAAGTTAAAGATATGGTTGACTCTTTATCTGTATTTTTCAGTGTGGGTGTGTTAAAGGAATGCTCCCAGGGGGAAAAATGTCAAAGAACAACAGTGAGAATGATACCTGGGAGACATAACAGATTTGCCCCTTGTAAACACTAGTCTGTAACTGTTGTGTAGACCAAAAGATGATGAGATAGGTTAGCCTGAAAAGAGAAAACAGAATCCTGCATTTCTCCCATGCCATGCTTGCTTTGATGGGCAGGAAAGCCTGGCATGCTGCAGTCCATGGGTCTGCAGGACAGGACTGGACTGAGTAGGACAGGACTGAGTGGCTGAACTGACTAATTGATGCTTGCCTTTCCAGGATTGGATGATGTGCTTGATTGTGTCTCAGACTAGATATAACCTCTTAATAGGATTAAGAGAAGGCCCCTGAATTGATTAGAATTAAAAGTTGCTGCATCATAGCCAGTGACTATTCTTTGAACTATGTATTTTAGAAAGTCATGGCAAAAACATGACTGACTGGAGGTGGCACTAGGGATAAAAGTGGTGATTTAGCAACATTTGCAATTTAAAGTACTCAAAATTGGACAAATCAAAGGATTCATTTGTAGAAATGAGGAGAACAGGATTTAAGCGATCTTTTTCATGCCCTACAGAAGGTACTGCAAAACCCTGGTTCAGTGATACAGGTTGCAGTGAATTTTCACTTCCCAGCAGAGCCTTGTGAGTTGGGATATGACGTCAATGAACGAAATGGTCTTTGAGTTCAGTCCCAGCTGTTGTTGATGGTGCCATCTGATCATCTGTGATGATGGACCATGGATAATGGCCTGCTGACGATCATCTCATATGCTAGTGAAGTATTGCTCAAAATTCTCCAAGCCAGGCTTCAGCAATACGTGAACCGTGGACTCCCGGATGTTCAAGCTGGTTTTAGAAAAGGCAGAGGAACTAGAGATCAAATTGCCAACATCTGCTAGATCATGGAAAAAGCAAGAGAGTTCCAGAAAAACANCGACTGAGTGACTGAACTGAACTGATGATGTAGAGATTGTGAGGTGTACTTTCTCAACAGAAGTACTTGTGATTTCCTTCCTTCCAGGAACTTGTCTCTAGTCTGGAAGTAGCATAGAGGGAAAGACAAAAACTTTTGCGCTCCCTTAGCACAACCAAGATGAATAACAGAGTTAAGGGGGGGAAAAAAGAATCTCCTTTATTTCAATTTTTAAAAATGTAGATTTTTGTGAGAGGCTCCTTTCCTGCTTCTTCTCCAATAAGGTAATCAGAAGCTGCAGGGCAGGCTTGCTGAGATTTGTAACCACTGCCCCTACAATTTGGCCCTGATTTCTCCTCCAATATGATTTTCCACAACTCAGACCCTGAGCCAAACTGAACTGCATTTTTCTTTTCACAAATGCCCATTGTCGTGCTCTCCAATCCCCTGACAGCTTTCCCTTTCTCTAATGTTCAGTTTTACCATCAGGAGATGATCTGGTCTCCAAATTCCCTGGGGAAAAAACCACAGGTGCCACACCTCAACTACTGCTGGTGAAACCTCAAAACCTTATGCCCAGGCTCACCTTCTTTAGCTTTTCTGTTTGGTTTTTGGTTTTTTAATCTAAGGTCATTCACATTCTTCAGACAGCAAACCCTTCTATGTTTTATGAGACATTATCCTGCAGTTGCTTGCTCTTTTGTTTGTATCTTAACTTGATCCTCTACATTCTTGCTATCAGGATTAGAACCCCTTACATTTCATCCATTATAAAATATTCCCTCTCTCTATCTCACTCTCCTGGTAAGCAGAACATTTCTCTTATGTACAATATTGTGTACCTTTATAATTATAGGTAGATAATACGTTTCCCAGGTGGCAGTAATGGTAAAGAAACCACCAGCCAATGCCAGAGACACAGGGGATGGGGATTTGATACCTGGGAGGATCCCCTGAAAGAGAAAATGGCAACCCACTCCAGTAAGCATTCTTGCTTGGAGAATCCTATGGACTGAGGAGCCTGGCGGGCTATAGTTCTTAGGGTCACAAAGAATCAGACACGACTGAAGCAAGTTAGTATGCAATCATTATAACTCGTTGTATAATGTTTTTCTTTTCTTTTAGTAAAAGTCTTACAGAGCAATAACTGAGTTTATTTAACTCATGGCTGAATATCTAGTGCGTAACAGTAGGTTGTAGGGAGCACCCATGTAGGGAGGTATTCAATATTTTTTTATTGAAGTTCATTTATAATGCAATAATTTGTGCTGTAAAGTGTTTCAGTTAAACATATATATATATATATACACACACATTATTTTTCATTTTCCTTTCCATTACCATTCATCACAGGATACTGAATAAAGTTCCCTATGCTACACAGTAGGATCTTGTATACCCATCCTATATATAATATTTTGCATGTGCTAACCCTTAAATCCCAGTTCTTCCCTCCATGCACCCACTTCCTTCTTGGCAACTACAAATCTGTTCTCTACATCTGTGAGTCTATTTTTCTGTTTTGTGGATCAGTTCATTTGTGTCATATTTTAGATTCCACATATAAGTGATATCATATGGTATTTGTCTTTTTCACTTAGTTCACTTAGCATGATAATTTCCAGGTCCACCCATGTTGCTGTAAATAGCATTATTTCTTTCCTTTTTGGGACTGAGTAGTATTCTATTGTATATATCAACCAGAAAACTTTAAAAAAAGGAAATGTTTAAAAATGGAAATAAATACATAGCTATCTAGTAAACACATGAAAAGATGCACACATCACTCATGTTAGAGAAATGCAAATCAAAACTACAATGAGGTACCACCTCACACTAGTCAGAATGACTGTCATCAAAAAATCTACAATGAATGCTGCAGAGGATGTAGAGAAAAGGAAACCCTCTTGCATTACTGGTGGAAACGTAAATTGATACAGCCACTGTGGAAGACAATATGGAGATTCCTTAAAAAACTAGGAATAAAACCACCATATGACCCAGCAATCCCACTCCTATGCATATACCCTGAGGAAATCAAAACTGAAAAGGACGCATGTACCCCAGTGTTCATTGCAGCACTATTTACAATATCTATAACATGGAAGCAACCTAGCTATCCATCGACAGATGAATGGGTAAAGCAGCTGCGGTACATATATACAATAGAATACTACTCAGCCATAAAAAGGAACACATTTGAGTCAGTTCTGATGAGATGAATGAACCTAGAGCCTATTATACAAAGTGAAGTAAGTCAGAAAGAGAAATATAAATATTGCATCCTGACACATATATATGGAATATCCAAAGATGGCACTGAATAACATTTTCAGGGCAGCAGTAGAGAAACAGATGCAGAAACCATACCTAAGGACATGGGGGGAGGGGAGGATGGAGAGGGTGAGATGTATGGCGAGAGGAGCATGGAAATTTAGAATACCATACGTAAAGTAGATAGCCAGTGGGAATCTGCTGTGTGATGCAGGGAACTCAAATAGGGCCTCTGTGACAATCT
>SJYW01024069.1:0-13255 GCA_006410735.1 Raphicerus campestris
GCATCCTGCGTAGAAGGAATGGCAGGTGCACAGATTCTGGGGCACGAACAAGCCTAGAGGATTTCAGAAACTAGAAGCATTCAGGGAAGTCTCTAGCTTTATCTTCTCTCATGCTCCCCTTCTCGCTCCCTCAGTCCCATCCTTACTCTCTTCCAAGATGCTCCTCAAACCTTCCTAACATATTTCCCCTTCAGGGAATGCCCAGAACCCCCTACCACAGCCTTCTGCATGATCTGCTCCAGATGTGTACTAGTAAACGCTTAACCAGATCTCTGGGAAGAAAGCTCGAATTGGTTGCATTTGCCAATTTCCATGGAGTAAATACTCTGACCCTGGCTGACTTCAAGCTACCAACCACATATCACTGAACAAGGAGCCGGGAGCAGATGGGTGTATGGCTCTCTCGTGAGACTGCACAGGCCAACTCCAGCACACCACTGGCCTGCTCCCTCATTTCATCCAGGTCTTTAAATATCACCTCTTGAGAGAAAACTATCTTCATTGCCCCCATCAAAAGCAGCACCCCCCAACAATCCCCATCCTCTGCCCTGGTTTACTTTCCTTCCCCTCCTCTCACACCTGGTATTCATGTGTTTCTCCAGCACCTGTCTCCCATGACTAGTGGGGAAGCTCCATGAAGCAGGGAATCACTGGCATACAGAACAACGCCTGGCACACAGGAGATACTCAATGAACATTAAGAGATAGAAGCATGATGAGAAGGCCCATGTGTCTGTGCTGTGGGGACATGAGGAAAAGACAGGGCTAGGTCTCGTTGCCCATGGCTTGGTGACTCTGATGTAGATACTGACTTTCCCCTGGGAAGCTTCTGAGCAATTGGACAATGACACTGATTTGTGTTTTAAGATGCCTTCTTTGGATGCTGGGTAGGGAGAAGCCCAGAGTGGGTAAAAGCTGAAACCAGGAGCCTCCTGAAGGTGCTTCAGTGGCAAAGAGTGAAAAAGATGGAGAGACACCCCTCAACTGCCTTTCAGGAGAATCCTCAAGACTGGGGGTGGGGAGGCATGGGGACCCTGACGACACCTTGAAGCCTCCCCAAATCCCTTCCACCCAGCAGGAGCCTTCCCAGAAGGGGGTCGTCAGGGACCCTGGGTGATAGCAGGCCCAGCAGGCCATCTGCCAACCACCCACCATGTGGCTCCTCATTATACAGGGCAGTCACCGCTGCCAGGCCTTTGGAGCCACTCTCATACCGTTTGCTTTTAAAATAGAAGTTTCCTGTGAAACTGCAAATAATTCGTTGCTGAGAGTCCTTAAAACGTTCACAGGTATTTAAAATGCTATATAATCAAGTTCACAAAAATATAAAGTGTAAGCGTTAAAATACTTTAATGTTCTAATTAAAACCGACCACTTACGCCCTGGCACTGATTCCTGTTTACTATTTCCGTAATAGCCAGTGGCCTGCTCTGGAAAAAAAAGATTTTTTTTTAAATTGGCCTTAAAAAAAAGAAAAAGTTAAGTTTGCTCTATCCAGTGATGCACTGAAGAAACTAAACTCACACTCACAAAATATCCACAGGTTGCCAACTGCTAAGGTATGTGGGCTGGGGAGGGCATCTATGGGCCTCCCAACCTGCTCCCCTGGAGGCAGGGACTGGGCAGGAACAAGAGAAAAGGGAGCAGACAACCTTTATATCAGGGCTGTGAGAATGGCCGCTACCCCAGAGGCTACCAACCACCCCACCTCATCAATCAGGTCCTCACTACTCGAGGCCTGGAGGGAAGCTGTACCTATGCGTAAGGAGGTGAGTCAAGGCTCTATCTGCTCCATAATCCCCAACTTATGTCAAGCAGTCATGATACCTCCGCTATTCCCTCACCCTTGCCCTTGCAAAGGTCTACTCATCTTTCCATTCCTGGCTCAGATGTCACCTCCTCAAAGAAGCCTTCCCTGATTATCCTCACTTCAGTATTCGATGACATGGCCCTGTTGGCTGGTCTGCTCTCCCTGTTGTTCTGTACCAAAAGATGGCCTGTCACCCTGGTGCCCACCAAAGTCATCTTGAATGAGTATGTTCTCTGGACCAAAGGTGGGCTGCCCTGTTGACAGCAGCTTGAGTGGTCGCTAAGCCCCACCCTCAAACTTGGCTCCCAACACATGAATTCCCTTTCTGGCAGAGCGTGCCATCTGTAATCATATTTTATCTATTTGCTTGTTCAGTGACCCCTCCTCCTCTGCGCTATAATTTTATAGGTGCCCAGGACCCACCTTTGCACACATAGTAGGTTCTCATTAAATAACAGAGAAAATGGTTTCTTAGGTTCATGAATCTCAGTCTTTAGAAAAAAATGCCCATTTGGCTTATTTATTAACTCATTCATTCATTCAACAACAACACCCTCCCCTTACCAAGGTCTCTCTTTGAGTTAAGCCCTGGAGATATCACAAGATGCATTGACCCTGGGGGCCCCCCAAAGTCCTTCTGCTTCCTTTTCCATCGGCTCCAGTCCCATGGACCGGTCAGCTCCTGAGCCTTGGACACTATCCCCTAGAAGTCCAGGATCCAACATCCCTCCCGTGCATGGTCTCCTTGACCTTCTAATTCCCTGGCCTTCTGGTTCTTGTTCTCAAAGGCCTCTCACACCTGCGCCCTCCTTCCTCATTCCTGCCCTACTTCTGGGCTATATCACTAATCACCAGCATGCTGGCTGCTCCCTGTTCCCACCCAATCTGACACAGTGGTTCTCAACTGGGGTTGACTCTGTGTCTCCCAGGGGACACTTGGCAACATCTGGAGATATTACTGACTATCACACTTAGGGTGGAGGCAGCTGGCAATTCGGTGGGCAGAGGCCGGCGATGCTGCTTAACATCTTACAATGCACAGGACGTGCCCCCACAGGGGGTGCTCAAACACCTCTGCCCGCTGAAATTTCAAATCCGGAAATGCCCCAAATGCAACCAGTTCAGGCCATCAGCCTTTTATTTGGGCTGCTTCCAATCCCTTTATTTTTGCCCTACAATGTACTGTGGTTTCCACTTTCCCTCTTCTCTCTTTTCCCTTCACCTCAGCTCGATGCAGAAGCCTGAACTGCTCTGTCCACAATGTAAGCAGAGACAAAGATGCTACCAAGCTACCTGCTGTCCCTGTACAGATGCCCCCAACCTGGCCGGGGGCAGTCCTGCTCTTGCGCAGCAGGTTGATTTCAAACGACAAGATAAAACATTCTCCAAGCTGAAAACCTAAAAAGCTCCTGAAGAAAGCCAAACACAAAAATCACCTATAATCTCCACTACCCAAAGAAAATGCAGAAGAGACCTAGGAACTCTTCCACCCAGGAGTGAGGGAGCTGGAACGTGTATACACACCTCCTGAGACTGAGGGCTGATCCCAACAGTTACCCAGCACTTCTGGCCTGCCCACTCTCAGGTAGTGCTCTTAAGGTTGTGGACAGAAGGCCCCAGGGAACAAAGACATGTCACCAGCAGGCGAAAGCTTGTCAGAGGACACCACAAAATCCCAAGAGACCAACATCAGTTCTGTTCATCTGCTTTGCCTGTCTCAGGTTACACAGAGACGGCCCCTAACCCCAGAATGAATTCTCATTGCATCCAATAATCGCCCCTCATTTCCATTTGGGGATCCCTGCCCCATCCCATCCCATTCCCTCCCAACTGTCGTGAACATCTGCTGTGCTTTTTTGGCAAGCCAGCATCAGAATCTTCTTCTTGTGGGTAGAGAAGTCCCTCCTTACATGAATCTTGGTGGGAGGCCAAGTCAGTTTCTGTTGCTTGCAATTAAGAGTCCTGGCTGGGGTTCCTCACATACTCTAGGGATGAAGCTCAAGACCCAGGTCTAAGCATGAACAAGTCTCATTCATCTGGCTGGAGAGGCTCTGTTTGTCACACTATGTGCTGCTCAGCTTCAGTTTTTAGCCACATAACCATGTGCTGAGGATGTTTCCCTGGGACAAGAAGTATCATCGGCCTTTCTCTTCTTAAAGAATACTTTCCATAATTTTTTTTTAATGAAATCACATGAACTTTGCTTGGAACAATTTGGGACACTTCCTTGAGAAAGCTAGCATCCAAGAGGGTATTTGCAAGCCTTGGCCAGACTCTCTGGGCAGACGACAGCCAAAGGCAAACTGGAGGATCCTGACTCCTGGTGACCCCACAGCTGCAGTAGCTAATCAGGACTGTTCACAGGGTTGTGGCTAGGGCTCGTCGTTGGGTCCCAGACACCAAGTCCACTTCTCAAAAATGCTGCCATTACCAAGGCACCTTTATTATTCATTCAGTACTTATAACTACAACTATCATAGGTCCTATTTATTGAAGAATTACTGCGTTGGGAGCTGTACCAAGAACTCAATATCCGCATCACTGAATCTTCACAGCAACTCTGTGACAGTTATTATCAACAGTGCCTCCATTTTAAAGGTGAGGAAAAACTTACCAGCAGTTTGTTGAGTACTTACTATGTACCAGGCACTGTTTTAAGGGCCTCACACTGATTCATTTCATTCATTCCTTCAACAGATATTTGCTGAGCACCTACTACGTGCCAAGTCCCATTTTAGCTGCTAGGAGGACAGCAGCAAGCAAAACAGGCAAAAAAACCTTCTGCACTGCTGGGGCAACCATTTTAAAAGGAAGAAACCAGTAAACAAGGCAAATAGTTAAGAGCATGTTAAGTGCTAAGGAAGAAATAAATATATAGCAAGGAAGAGAAGAACAGTGTGTGTGTGTGTGTGTGTATGTGAGGTGAAATTTTACTTAGGGTAGCCAGAGAAGGCCTCCTTGACAAGGTAACGTTTGAGTGAAGACTAAAGTGAAGGAGCAAGCTATGCTGACATGTGAGAAGAGAGAAAAGCGACAAGAAGGCCAGAGATCACCATCATTTCCATTTTACAGATGAAGAACTGAGGCCCGGAGAACAGGCTGGCGAAAGGTCACACAGCCAGCAAGTGGATGTGCCAAGACTCCCATCAAGGACTTCTGTCGCTAGGTCAGATAGTTCTTTCCCCTGAGATCCCTCGGTGAGCAGTGACTTGTGCCTAAATTAAGATGCTTGTGAGAGCCTGCCTGTCACCTAGGAGAGAAGGGAAGTGAGTCAGGCTTCCTCCTACATAGTCCCCAATCCACGTGGACACTCCCAGGCTTGAGCGCACACACAGGTGTGCATGTAAGCCCTTCTGCCTCCCTGACAATGCAAGTGCAAGAACAGTGTCGCTGAGGGATGTGCAGCGATTAAGCTAATAAATAAAGCTGCCCAATCGACGGTTCCTGGAGCAGAGCACTGGGGAATGAGAAATTGCTACTCGTGTCAGGAAAATCCAGCTTCTCAAAGACTGACCAAATCTACAACCTCAACCAACAGCAACAGGTAAGAGGGGCTGGGTGGGGAAGGGAGGGGTTGGGGCCTGAGAAGGGGCTAAAGCCACCAGGTACAGCTATGTGACTGCAGGCCAGTGACAGGCCCTCTCCGAGCCTCATCTGTAAAAGAGGGGGTGGGAACACCACTCATCGCTTCAAATGCCACTGTAGGTCCATCCGGTGAATGTCATAGCACATCACAAACAGCACGACAGCTCCGACCAAGTACCACACGCCTGTGGCATAAACTCAGAGGCTACGAGATGGTACAGAGGAGAAAGTGAATCTCCCACTCAGCCCATGTGCCCCTCCCAGGGGAAACCAATACTGTTAGCAATGTCTTATGAGTTCTTCTGGAAAGTTCCATACCAACAATTATTCTCACTTGCTTGCATGTGTAAAGAGCAATTGGTGTGAGGTAACTGGCTTGCAAAAGGCAGTGTTGAGACTGGAAGCCCTCACATCTGATTTCTCAGCTCAAGGACCCACCTTCTGTGCCGCCCCGTTTCTAGCCGTTCCAGTCTGAACGGAGTCTGGAAGACCAGTTCACAGACAAGCAAGGTTCCACCACAGAGAATCCCTCCGGGATGGGACCAGGCCACCACCAGCTTGGGGCTACAGGTTGGGGCCCCAGCTGGCCCAAGCACCATCTCCTCTTCCTTAGCCACCTGGCCACAGAGCAGAATTGCTGAGTCTGTCCCCTTCTCCTCACTTTGTGTCCCTAGTCCATGCCCTCATCACCACTCACTGGATGGCTACAATAGACCACATTTCCTATAATCCACTAACCTCAGCTTGACCTTTGCTAAAGTAAAACTTGAACAAGCCACTCCTTTGCTCAGAACTTTTCCAGAGCTCCCCACGGCACTGCAGATTGAACCCGGTCTTCCTCCCACCTAACCCAGCCCCTGTTTGCCTGTCCAGTCTTCTCTTCTGACTCCCTCCCTCGTCACCCCTTCGTCCACCACGTGTCCTTATCTGGCTATCCAGCACACACGTCTATAGGCCTGAACCCCTGTTGCCCCTCCCACCTGGTGCTCTCTTCCCATTTCTGATTTCTCCTTACTCAGAGAGACTTTCCTTGATTACCACTGAAATGCAATGTTCTTGTTATTTTTCCTCAGCGTTTTCTCACAAAACTCTGCATGTTTCATAATTATATGCCTTGGTTTTCCTTCGCTGCCTGCCTCCCCCTCCCCTAGACTAGAATGTATATTCTCTGTGGGCAGGAATCCTGTCTGTCTCAATAACAGCTTCATCCTTGATGGCCAGTGCAGTACCTGGCACACAGTGTGGGCTAAACTGTTCACTGAATGAATAAAATGGCCAGAAGCAACACCCTTCACAATGAACCTTCCATGCATTCAATCTGCTTCCTGGCCCACTTTCATACTATTGTTTTGAAAATCTCATAGAGGATAGGGCTGAAAACCTCAGCTACCCCCAGTGGTAAAACACCTCTGCCACCCCGCCCCGGTTACTGCCAGGACTCCCTTTGTCCTCCCTTCTTCTGTGCTGTTACATTAAGCAAAATTTCTCCATTGGCAAATAAATGCTTTTCCCATCAATAACCACAGATGACTAAATCAAACCTTTAGCTGCTGTTCTTATCTCTTAAACAGATCCATGGATTTCCCAACTAATCAGAAGGTGAATCAAAGGCTGCCATTTGAGGTGGGAGATAATCCGGTCAATTCTTCCAGGAGGAGGGACCCGGGTGGGAATTTGCGTATGGCTCCCAAAAAACAAACACTCTTGTAAATAAAGCTGGCCTCCATCCTGTCTCCACAATGCAACTCTTATTGAGTGAGTCAGGTGTTTGGCTGATTAAAAATTGATCCATTTCAAAATCTAATCAACAGAATAGGATTCTTTCATACGTTATCAAGAGAGCTGCTGACATCGAAAACCAAACCTGTTATTAACCCATGAACTCCAGTGACCTGCTGCTTGCCGCTCTGCAGGACCGTAAATTATTCAGTGGTCCAAGACCAGGGCTGGCGAGCCTGATGGATTTAGACGAGGGCGCAGTCCAGTGGGTTCAGGTCGATGGCGTGGCCCCGTCGGTCCCCAGGGGCTGGGTTCCAGACACTCGGGTTTTTCGTATCATGACTGCGAATACATTAGCCCTGTCCACCTGGGCTTTGCCATGGCTGTGCCTTTGACGGAAAAGGCTGTCTCAACTTCCCAAGCAGGGCAGGCAGGCTAGCCCAGGCCTCAGGGAGCTGCAGGGCTGGGGAACGATATTACCCCTAATTCCCAAGTTAATAAATTATTTTCTTTGAACTACAGAAAAGGAAAAAATAAACAAAGACAAGGGAAGCCTGGCTACATTTTGCAAACAGTTAGGAACAGGCAATACAGTCAGTTCAAATATTTTACCTCCTCGTGCAAGGAAGAGCTCTGTTGCAATGGGACTGTTTAAAGGAAGAGATGAAAAAAGCCAGCCATTGGCTGTTTATGTGTCTAGCAGGACCCACAGGGGCCATGGACTCTCTCACCAACTTCTGGACTCTTTGACCTTGAATTAAAGCTTCATTAAGAGCCATATCTTATAAAAACAAGAGCAGAGCAAATAAAGGATTTTTTAAAAGGACACATACCCACGCCAAAGTTTCCATATTGCTAAGCAAGCAGGAAATCCAGCGGCAGCAAAGGCTGTACTTGGCGTTATTTGGGGGCCCGTGTTCCACAGTTGACCTGATTAGAAAGGATTTACAAGGGAAAATGTAAGAGTCCCATGCAGGGCTGGAAGAAGACAGCAAACTGGGAGAAGACATCTGGACCGTCTGACAAAGGAGACTGAAGCAAGTCACTTCCATGAACAAGTAGACCCCCGCAGAGTGTAGACACCATCATGGGCTCCTCGAAGCAGCTGCTGGGAGAACCAGCAAGGCTCTGTGGGCCAGGCAGGCAAACAAGGTTCCAACCTCAGCTCTGTATTTCCTGGCTACGTGAGTTTGAGAAAGTGACTCAATTTCTCACCCACCAAATGAGAATAACAAAACAGCCATGCATTTTAAATCCAGCTATGTATTTTAAGGTAACCTTTATAAGGAAGTGAAAGTCGCTCAGTCGTGTCCGACTCTTAGTGATCCCATGGACTATACAGACCATGGAATTCTCCAGGCCAGAATACTGAAGCGGGTAGCCTTTCCCTTCTCCAGTGGATCTTCCCGACCCAGGAATCAAACCAGGGTCTCCTGCATTGCAGGTGAATTCTTTACCAACTGACCTATCAAGGAAGCCCTTTATAAGGAAGGCACATGGGAATTACTCAAATGCTCAACAAATGGAATCTGTTGTTTTTGTTGTTAATATTATTGCTATTATTACGCCAGGTGTCAGTAGTGAATCAGCACCCTCCTCAACTGCACTATCCCAACCCAAATCCTGGACCTTCATATAACGAGCAAATGTGACCTTCCTCTCCAGCACATCAGGCTTAGTGGGCAGCCCAGAAAACACCTATAAAACGTGTTTAAGCTTGAAGGCCCAGGTCCTGGGTTAAACTTCAAGCCCTGCAACTTGCTGGCTTTCTAACTTTGGGAAAATGAATTCATCTCTCTAAACTTCAGCTTTCAAAACTTTAAAAAGATGAGATGACAGTAACACAGATCTCTTGGAATTTACTTATTAGTGCAGTTCCTGGCAACAGTAAGCCCCAATTAATGCTGATTATCATCAGCAGCATTATTCAGACTCAGTTTCCCACTTAATCAAGAGATTATTTTGTTCATTTACTAGTGAGAATTGAACCTGGCAGCGGCCTCTTGCTGAGTGGTCCTGGGCAAGTCACTCCACCTCTCTGATTCCTGGGTTCCTCACTAGTAAGGGTAAAAAAATGACAATATAAATTCCAAAAGACAAGGCCCCCATCTGACTTCATAACAATACTATTCCCTCAGCCTGTACAACAATGCCCAGGCTACAATAAGCACTTAATGAAAGGAAGAAAAATGAAGCACTACTTAAACATATTTGCTTGACGGGTTCTTTTCCAGAAAACATGTGTCCAGCACAAGCTGTCAGCACCAAATGGACATACAAGGAAAGTGAACATCTCCCTCTCCAGAACTAAACCCAAACTCTGAAGACCCCTTGTTGCTAGCGTAAGCCCCCAGCCTACCCCCGCCTAAGCAGTCTGGACACTTTGGCTCTGTTCCAGAGAGCATCCAGGAGGCCAGAGAGAGGCTGTCTCCCCAGCCAACAAACTCTTACAGACCACCAGGAATCCTCTCTTAAATAATAATATATTTATAAATCTGAGACCCTTCTGACCTCTTCTCAAAGCAAAAGCATCCTCTGAAGGCCCCAGGATGTGATCATATTGATCTTGTCTGAGCTGTAATTTTCGTGGCTTTGAGTTGAGCAGACAGGGTCGGCCTGCCCAGATGGCTGCGGCCTGGCGGCTCTCGAGTGCCCAACAGCAGCTGGGATGAAAAAGATATCAGAGCTGTCCTCCAAAGTTGGGGAGAGCAGCTGCTGCACGCNCATGACTGCGAATACATTAGCCCTGTCCACCTGGGCTTTGCCATGGCTGTGCCTTTGACGGAAAAGGCTGTCTCAACTTCCCAAGCAGGGCAGGCAGGCTAGCCCAGGCCTCAGGGAGCTGCAGGGCTGGGGAACGATATTACCCCTAATTCCCAAGTTAATAAATTATTTTCTTTGAACTACAGAAAAGGAAAAAATAAACAAAGACAAGGGAAGCCTGGCTACATTTTGCAAACAGTTAGGAACAGGCAATACAGTCAGTTCAAATATTTTACCTCCTCGTGCAAGGAAGAGCTCTGTTGCAATGGGACTGTTTAAAGGAAGAGATGAAAAAAGCCAGCCATTGGCTGTTTATGTGTCTAGCAGGACCCACAGGGGCCATGGACTCTCTCACCAACTTCTGGACTCTTTGACCTTGAATTAAAGCTTCATTAAGAGCCATATCTTATAAAAACAAGAGCAGAGCAAATAAAGGATTTTTTAAAAGGACACATACCCACGCCAAAGTTTCCATATTGCTAAGCAAGCAGGAAATCCAGCGGCAGCAAAGGCTGTACTTGGCGTTATTTGGGGGCCCGTGTTCCACAGTTGACCTGATTAGAAAGGATTTACAAGGGAAAATGTAAGAGTCCCATGCAGGGCTGGAAGAAGACAGCAAACTGGGAGAAGACATCTGGACCGTCTGACAAAGGAGACTGAAGCAAGTCACTTCCATGAACAAGTAGACCCCCGCAGAGTGTAGACACCATCATGGGCTCCTCGAAGCAGCTGCTGGGAGAACCAGCAAGGCTCTGTGGGCCAGGCAGGCAAACAAGGTTCCAACCTCAGCTCTGTATTTCCTGGCTACGTGAGTTTGAGAAAGTGACTCAATTTCTCACCCACCAAATGAGAATAACAAAACAGCCATGCATTTTAAATCCAGCTATGTATTTTAAGGTAACCTTTATAAGGAAGTGAAAGTCGCTCAGTCGTGTCCGACTCTTAGTGATCCCATGGACTATACAGACCATGGAATTCTCCAGGCCAGAATACTGAAGCGGGTAGCCTTTCCCTTCTCCAGTGGATCTTCCCGACCCAGGAATCAAACCAGGGTCTCCTGCATTGCAGGTGAATTCTTTACCAACTGACCTATCAAGGAAGCCCTTTATAAGGAAGGCACATGGGAATTACTCAAATGCTCAACAAATGGAATCTGTTGTTTTTGTTGTTAATATTATTGCTATTATTACGCCAGGTGTCAGTAGTGAATCAGCACCCTCCTCAACTGCACTATCCCAACCCAAATCCTGGACCTTCATATAACGAGCAAATGTGACCTTCCTCTCCAGCACATCAGGCTTAGTGGGCAGCCCAGAAAACACCTATAAAACGTGTTTAAGCTTGAAGGCCCAGGTCCTGGGTTAAACTTCAAGCCCTGCAACTTGCTGGCTTTCTAACTTTGGGAAAATGAATTCATCTCTCTAAACTTCAGCTTTCAAAACTTTAAAAAGATGAGATGACAGTAACACAGATCTCTTGGAATTTACTTATTAGTGCAGTTCCTGGCAACAGTAAGCCCCAATTAATGCTGATTATCATCAGCAGCATTATTCAGACTCAGTTTCCCACTTAATCAAGAGATTATTTTGTTCATTTACTAGTGAGAATTGAACCTGGCAGCGGCCTCTTGCTGAGTGGTCCTGGGCAAGTCACTCCACCTCTCTGATTCCTGGGTTCCTCACTAGTAAGGGTAAAAAAATGACAATATAAATTCCAAAAGACAAGGCCCCCATCTGACTTCATAACAATACTATTCCCTCAGCCTGTACAACAATGCCCAGGCTACAATAAGCACTTAATGAAAGGAAGAAAAATGAAGCACTACTTAAACATATTTGCTTGACGGGTTCTTTTCCAGAAAACATGTGTCCAGCACAAGCTGTCAGCACCAAATGGACATACAAGGAAAGTGAACATCTCCCTCTCCAGAACTAAACCCAAACTCTGAAGACCCCTTGTTGCTAGCGTAAGCCCCCAGCCTACCCCCGCCTAAGCAGTCTGGACACTTTGGCTCTGTTCCAGAGAGCATCCAGGAGGCCAGAGAGAGGCTGTCTCCCCAGCCAACAAACTCTTACAGACCACCAGGAATCCTCTCTTAAATAATAATATATTTATAAATCTGAGACCCTTCTGACCTCTTCTCAAAGCAAAAGCATCCTCTGAAGGCCCCAGGATGTGATCATATTGATCTTGTCTGAGCTGTAATTTTCGTGGCTTTGAGTTGAGCAGACAGGGTCGGCCTGCCCAGATGGCTGCGGCCTGGCGGCTCTCGAGTGCCCAACAGCAGCTGGGATGAAAAAGATATCAGAGCTGTCCTCCAAAGTTGGGGAGAGCAGCTGCTGCACGCCAGGCTGAGGGCAGGGTCAGGAGCTGGTGGTGGACATCTCCTCCTGCCCTCAGACCTGGCCTGGCATCCTCGGAAGGCTCGTAGGGGTGGAATGAATGGACATGAGTCCCTGAGGCTCTGGTCTGGCAGGGCCATAGCGAGGGGTGCGTTCTGAATCCAGGCCCTGCCCCTGGAAAGGTCAGACCTTACCTGGACAGATGGTGGAGTCTCAGGAGGCCTCAGGTCTGAGCTCAAGGGGCACTGGTGCCCCCAACAGCGACGGTCAGAATCTAGCAGACACTTGGAGCTAAGACAGGCTTTCAGGCCAGCCAGGCCCGCTCTGCTGCCGGGGCTGCCGTCTACTGTTTACCCGCTGCCTGTTTTCCTCATGACAGGGCTTCCAAGAAGTGCAGACAGAAATCAATGCAGCTGGTCCTGGTGCCCAATCCCCCCACCTTTCTCTCCCGCTGCCAAAGTTCAGCTCCGCTTCCTGTAAAGCTGGGGCGGGCTCTGAGCTGGGCAGCCGGAAGTGGAGACGTCCCCTCAATCCCCTGCCCAGGCTGGAGGCCTCAGGCAGGGGTGTCCCAGGAAAGGATGGTCAAAGCCAAACCTTTATCTTCCCCTGCAGAAGAGCACTGACCAGGAGGGGAGCAGCTAGGAAGTTTTCGCTGCCCCACCTTCCTTCCACAGAGCGGACCAGAAACATTGTTGAGCAGGAGTTTACCCTAAAGTCTAGGTTCTGAGTCACCTGGGGCCTTGCTTAAAAAGTCAGATACAACCCAGCTGTGGGGACTCGGTTTCAAGAGATGTAGGGTGGGGCCAGGATTCTGCACTTTAACAAGCCCCCAGGCGATTCAGTTGAGAAGCCAAGTTTGGGAAACCTTATCTGTATGTAAGGGCTTCCCTGGTGGCCCAGAGGTTAAAGCGTCTGCCTCCAAAGCAAGAGACCCAGGAGACCCAGGTTCGGGCCCTGGGTGGGGGAGATCCCCTGGAGCAGGAAATGGTAACCCACTCCAGTATTCTCGCCTGGAGAGTCCCATGGATGGAAAAGC
>SJYW01024070.1:0-24078 GCA_006410735.1 Raphicerus campestris
AGGAGAAATTATAGAGCCAATGGAATTTTTTAACCACTTGATAATGTCAAAAGTAGCTGTTAGCATGCCAGCATAGGCTAAAAATTGGGAAAATAAGGAGAATAAATCTTATTTTAATGATTTAATTAAATGTTAGTAGTCAACTGTAATAAGTACTGACCTTCAGTTTTGTTTTGTTTGTTTGTTTTTGTATATATAAACAGGTGCAGATGTTATAAAAAATGATGGAATTTACTCAAGGTATTTTTTCTCCTTTGCTGTAAATGGTAGATACAGCTTGAAAGTGCATGTCAACCATTCTCCCANAATTTTTTAACCACTTGATAATGTCAAAAGTAGCTGTTAGCATGCCAGCATAGGCTAAAAATTGGGAAAATAAGGAGAATAAATCTTATTTTAATGATTTAATTAAATGTTAGTAGTCAACTGTAATAAGTACTGACCTTCAGTTTTGTTTTGTTTGTTTGTTTTTGTATATATAAACAGGTGCAGATGTTATAAAAAATGATGGAATTTACTCAAGGTATTTTTTCTCCTTTGCTGTAAATGGTAGATACAGCTTGAAAGTGCATGTCAACCATTCTCCCAGCATAAGCACCCTAGCCCACACTATTCCGGGAAGTCATGCTATGTACGCATCAGGTTACATAACAAATGGTAAGAATCTTAAACACTGTGATTTGAATAACATCATTTAGTGTGTGTATTTCTAGTAAGTGTGTGTATGTATATGTATTAGAGGCGAATTTCAAAACTCGTGCAAGTCAGTGCATAATTTGTTATCACTTCAATCCTTAGTGATTTATGGTAGTGGATAACAGGAAGGCAGTAGGTAATTCCCACAGATTATTCTGACCTCTTTTTTGTGACTGTTTTATCAGAATTACTACCAGGCAAGGGGATTAATTGAATTTTCTCAGTTCCAACTCCTATGTTTCTCTATAGAGCTTTAGGCAAAAGGAAGAGGCAAAAAAGTTGCTAGCAGTTTAAAGAAGGAAGCAAACAGCCCAAACAATCCACACAGGAAATGAGTTCCTAGAAAAATATGAGCGTAGATATTATGGGAAAGTGAGGGCTTCCTGAAGATGTTCTGCCTTCCTACAAGATAAAAGTGCCAAATACATAGACGATACACATCTCTTTTAAACACCATTATTATAATAGTTCCTGATAGGAAGCAATGGTTAAAGGATAACAAACAGAAATATGCTGTAGTCTTTAAACATAATCTTAAAAAATGTTTGGAAGCATTCTTATTTGCAAAACAGCAGAATCTTTAAGAATACTTATATGTATTTTAGCAGCTATAACCAATCATTTGGACTATACAATAGCATGATTCTATATTTTTCTACTATATGTACTTTTCAGTAGAAAACAATTAAGATGCTACAGTGGATTTGCATCTCCTGATATTTTTTGTGTTGCTAGAATATAACTTGCTCTCACCTGTATTTAAAATAATTTGGATTACTTCAAAACCAACATAAATCAATTCGCAACGTAACTCAACTTTACTACCAAGATGTGATTTTGTATCTGGATGTAACACTTCACTTCTAAATAGATATCTCCTCCTTTATATTATACATCAACGTTTTTGAAAGCCTACTAAGTGACAGGCTTAGTCCTAGGATACCAGGACTTAACTGATATCAAATCAATAAGACGATTCCTATCAAGGAGCTTGCAGACTACAGACTGGTATAGTACACTGAGAATAGAAAAGTCATATTCAACTCTGCTTTTATCTGTGTACTTCATATAGGCCCTTGACAGCACAGAAATAAAAATTTAGATTTCTCTAAGCAGGCCTACCCCACTCCAGTACTCTTGCCTGGAAAATCCCATGGATGGAGGAGCCTGGCAGGCTGCAGTCCATGGGGTCTCTAAGAGTCGAACATGACTGAGCGACTTCACTTTCACTCTTCGCTTTCATGCATTGGAAAAGGAAATGGCAACCCACTCCAGTGTTCTTGCCTGGAGGATCCCAGGGACGGGGGAGCCTGGTGGGCTGCCGTCTATGGGGTCGCACAGAGTCGGACACGACTGAAGTGACTTAGCAGCAGCAGCAAGCATGCCTAGCTCACATAATATTAGTTAGCTCATTTTCAGGTGATGACCCTGAACGTGCACAATATGGCACAAAATGGCAACCGCTCTGTTTTCACACAACCGGATCTCCAGACCCTGCAGCAACTACTGCCTTCCTCTCCTCCCCAGGGCCTTTGCTGAATCTGCTGTAGATTCCACCCAGCCTGCTCATTCAGAGCTTGAGGGCTCTCCCTGCATGTTCCCACAGTACTGATCCCTCTGAAAAGCATTCAAGAATATTAAAAAGAAATTTTGTTGGTCCCCCTTAAGCTACTGTCCGCCTCTTTACTCTCTGCCCTCTAGTTCCTTGAAATTAAATCTGTCTGGACCTTCTTGCCCCCAGTTTACTATTCAGCTGACTGCAAGTGGACTTCCAGCCACATGACCATGACTCCGCTGGAAATGCTCTGGTTCTAGTTACCAATGACCACCTGCTGTTAAGTCCAAAGGACACATTTCAGTCCTCATTTACACAGCTGACTGATTTCTCCTTTGTCATTTCCTGGTTTCGATAATACCACACTCTCTGAATTACCTCTTATTCTCTTTTTCCCCTCCTCTTTTTCTACCAAGCCTCTGATGCTGCTGCTGCTGCTGCTGCTAAGTCGTTTCAGTCATGTCCGACTCTGTGCGGCCCCATAGACGGCAGCACACCAGGCTCCTCCATCCCTGGGATTCTCCAGGCAAGAACACTGGAGTGGGTTGCCATTTCTTTCTCCAAAGCATGAAAGTGAAAGTGAAGTTGCTCAGTCATGTCCAACTCTTAGTGACCCCATGGACTACAGCCTACCAGGCTCCTCTGTCCATGGGATTTGCCAGGCAAAGAGTACTGGAGTGGGTTGCCATTGCCTTCTCTGACCAAGCCTTTAAGCCTCTAAGTGCTGGCAATTATCACAGCTTAGTCTTAACCTTCTCAGTCTTCTATCTGGAGCCACACTGCCTGAGTTTGAAATCTAGCTCCTCTATTTACTAGTTGTGGAACTTTTGGCAAGTCAATTAGACTGTATGCTTAGCTTCATCATCTATAAACATGGGGGTAATTGTGCTCTCCTCACAGCATTGCTGAAAATGTTAAAAAGTTGATACATTGAAGGTACTTTAAAAAGTGCCTGACATATAGCAAGCACTTGGCAAATGCTATTTGTTTTTACAGCTGAAATTCTTACTGGGCAATATCATTAACCTACATGGCTTTAATAACATCTTTATGCTGATAATTTCCAAATTTGGAGGTTCAAAATTATTAAATGTAGCTAAAACTTCTTCTTTGAGCTTAAAATCTATGTCTAACTGGCTCCTTGACATCATCAATTAGATGATTTACAGGGACCACAAACCTTGAAACTTAAATTTGTCTTCTCCTCTTAACCTGTTTGTCTTTCCATTTGCTCATTTTAGGAAGGTGGGAGCTATTGTTTTGGTCCTCAACTTTCTCTCCTTTACCATTCCATATTCAAATGCATAACCAGATTGTGCTGATTTTTATCTCTAAAATGCATCTAAGAATACATACTTGCCACCCCTCCACTGCTATCACCAGCCCAAGCTACCATCTTCTTCTATATGGACTGTTGCAGTAGCCTCACTGCTTGCTATGCTAGTCCATTCTCTGCCGAGAGCAGCCAGAGTGACCTGTCAGAGAGCAAAGGGACCATTTCACTGCTTTGCTTCCCCACAGCATGTAGGATTAAACTATAAAACTATTATAGTGGCCCACAAGGTCCTGCCTGAACTTATCTCTCCTGTCTCATCTCAAACTATCTTCCTCCTAGATTTAAATTTTTCTAATGTGCAAAGCTCTTCCATACTTCAAAATTTTTTACTCAGCTTGTTCTCTCTGCCTGGAATGTTCTTAACCTCTACTCTTTATCTCCCTGACTCCTACGCATACTATAGGAAATCTTTAAATGTTACTTCCTTGATACCACTTTAAATTATTTGTTGTTGCTTAGTTGCTAAGTCCTGTCTAATTCTTTATGACCCCATGGACTGTAGCCCACCAGGTTCCTCTGTCCATGGGATTTCCCAGGCAGGAATACTGGAGTGGGCTGCTATTGCCTTCTCCAGGACATCTTACCGACCCAGGGACAGAGCCTGCGGCTCCTGTATTGGCAGGCGAAGCACCTTCCTTTTTTTTCTTCCAACATTTGCCACAGTTATAAAACATGTGTTTATAAACAGGACTTGTAAATCTGACACTGTTTTGTCTATGATTGCTGGCACAGCATATACCCTCAAAATACTTATTGAATGAATGAATGGTTGAATGAATAAAAGAACTGTGAATAAACAAACTTATCCTAAAGATGTAGCAAAGGAAATAAGGTTTTAAAATGTCAATAATCTATAAAAACAAGCTAACCAGGAGATTGTAATTTGTTGTTTTGGCTATTCTTTTCTTTGATGTCACAGGTAATATTCAGATGAATGCCCCAAGAAAACCAGTGGGCAGGAGTGAGGAGGAGCAAAAGTGGGGCTTTAGCCGAATAAGCTCAGGGGGCTCCTTTTCTGTGCTGGGCGTTCCAGCTGACACACATCCTGATGTGTTTCCACCATGCAAAATTATTGACCTGGAAGCTGTAAAAGAGGAAGAAGAGGTGATTCTATCCTGGACAGCACCTGGAGAAGACTTAGACCAGGGCCAGGGTAGGTTTCTTGCTTTCATTATCTATTTTTCTACAAAGTGGCATTTCCGGTAACTGTCAGGGGTCAGTTGGGTAAAAATAGCTTTGGGGATTTATAGCTGACAAAATTGCAGAGGGTTGTCATGAAAAGTTTTGAGTTGCTGATAAGGCCATGTATCCTGGAGTACAGAAAGAGAATATATCAGCTCCCCCAGGACTGAAGAGGTCCTGGTAGACTTACTGACACTAATATAGAAACCTCTGTTGGAAACACAAATATCACATGTAACAGTGATCTAGTCAAAAGAAATGGGTTTTACATGACAGAGCATGGACTTTTAAATTAGTCTTCTGAAGACTAATGGAGGCAATTAGTCTTCTGAAGATTGAATGGTAAATTGTAAATTCAAGGATTCACAATTCAAGTTTAAGGGAATAATTCCTGTAAGTCATGAAGTACTTGGCACACTGTCCTCTCCTACTTCTGGTCATCATTTTTTGTTAGGGAGGCTGGGGCCTGTTCTCCAAGTTGAGGCTTTCTAACTCTTGCTTGGACATGATGAGTTCCTTCTTCTACCTTCTCTTTTCTAACGCTTTTATGCCAGCCTCCAGGCTTCCACCTACCTCAATTCTTGATAGCAACTCAACAGACTAAATTTTCTGAAAGAATAAATGTTCCAGCATCTTTGCCATTACCAGAACATGATTATCATTGGTTACACATGAAACGGTTGATTTCCTAAAGCCTCTGACTGAGATTTCTGTAGGAACCAACCTTCTCTCTTGAAAGCTAATTTGTCAATATCAGTGAATAACAGTGGCCACCCTAGGCCTCTGCCAGTCTTGCTTTCAAATTGGATCTTTTTTTTTTTTTGGCTTATAGTTCTCTACTACTCTCTCCAGAAAGCGTCTTACTTACAAATAATTCTGCACTGCTGAGAAACAGTCAATATTGTAGTTTTGTCTTGAAAAACCTGTTATCACAGTTACCTCTTTTTGCTAAAGAAGGAAGAGAAATATTTTACATTCTAATTTAAGGATCCTCCTAATTTAAAGTGTGGAGATATGAATTGATTGAAACTGTGGGATGGGTGCATCATTTGTATAATGGAAACAGCTGTAACTTAACATTAGAGCCAAAAAGTAGTCCCCACCGTGACTACAAGTCCAGCTGTTGGATCTTTGGCAGTTTGCTTAAACTCTATTAGCCTCAGCTGCATATGTGAAAAATAGAACTAAGGCTATTTCACAAAGTATTATAAATATGAATTAAGGTGACATATATAATACAAAATGGAGGAGAAAGAGGGCCCAGTAAATTTCCTGGGCTCTTGATTTGTGTTGCTAGAGTTCTCTAGCTTCTTATTTGAAATAAGTAGCCACCCACACTCACTCCCATCTTTATGTAATAGTAAGTGTGGTGCCTGCCAACTAGTATTTTTCCTCTTTCCTTGCTGCCTCAGATGCACAGTAGTGTGAAAAGAGATAAGCTCAGACTACTGGTAACTGTGTTCCCAGTTCTCAGTGGTTTCAACTATACCACTGAATTAAGAGTACAAAGAAAATGGGTGTACAGTGTCAGTGATTTTGAATGGCTTGAAAAGAAGAAATACAACTGAATAGGACTTTAGAACTGATATTACAAAGGGCTTTAGAAAGGGAGAGAGGATTTCACATATTCACATAAATAGACCTGCAGGATGGGGAGGATGACTAGAGCACGATGACTAAAGCATATCAAGCCTGTTACAATGTGAAATCTCAAATCNTTTTGTTCCTGAGAATAAAATTGTTCTTTCTTGAATTCTGTTCACTATTGAATCTATTTTTAACCATTTTAGGTAAGAATTATGCTATATTAGAGTTAGTTCTACAGGTTGCTTTCTTTAGCAATCATTTCTGACCAATAATTTTGTTTTTGAGTTGATAATACATGAATATAGTTTGAAAGTCATAGCAACACAACAATATAAATGTACTTAACATGGCTGAACTATATACTTTAAAAAGTGGTAAAGATGGTAAAGTTTATGTTATGGGTATTTTACCACAGTTTTAAAGGTCAAAACAATTTAAGGAAAATCAAAACAAAATTCTGCCCTCTTTTACTCAAATTTTTCTGTTCTATCAATTGCATTTTTCTTAATTTATCAGAATCTGCCTTGCATTAATATTATACCACTACACATATAGAAAGAGACATGGGTGGCTCAGATGGTAAAGAATCTGCCCGCAATGCAGGAGACCTGGGCTGGATCCCTGGGTTGGGAAGATCCCCTGGAGAAAGGGATGGCAACCAACTCCAGTATTCTTGTGGAGAATCCCATGGACAGAAGAGCCTGGTGGGCTACAGTCAATGGGGCTGCAGAGTCAGATTCAACTGAGCAACTAACACAGATACACACACATATATAACATGTGAATCTTTCAAAAGTATGCTCCCATTTACCCTCTGTCATCTGTTGTGGTCTTGCTGTCATATATTTTACTTCTACATTTGTTATAAAGCCCACAATGCATTATTATGGCTTTTGTTTTAAACAATCAATTATCTTTCAAAGAAATTTTAAAGAGAAAAAATTTATCGTTTTTAATTACCTATCTAGTATAAACACCTTTTCTACTCTTCTTCTTTCCTTCCTGCAGATCAGATTTTTGTAATTTCCTTTGTAGTTGAGGTCTTTGAGTAACAAATTTTCTCAATATTAACTTTTCTGAAATGTATCCCTTAATTTTTAAAGGACATTTTTCACTAGGATGTAGAATTCTAGGGCAACAGGTATTTCTTTCAGCAGTTTAAATATATCGTTTCATTGTCTTCTGGCCCCAATTTTTTTTTCTGACAAGTTAGCTTTAAATTATTTTCCTTTATCTTTGGTGTCTAGCAGATTGTCTATGATGTGACTCAAGTGTGGTTTTCTGATACTTACCCTGTTGAGGATTACTGAACTCTCCAAGTCTATGGAGCATTCTTTTGATAAAATTTAGAGTATTTTTCAGCTGATAAATCTTCAAAAAATATCTACATTAATTTAGTCTTCTTTCCTCCCTGGGTATTATATGTCATATCATAACTTATCATACACACTAAATGGTTATGTCTGTGGATCTTAAAGGTCATTGAGATTCTGTTCGGTTTTTGATCCTTTTCTTTAATGGACCTGTTTTCAAGCTTACAAATTCTTTCTTCCATTGTGTCCAGTCTGCTACTAATCCTCTCAAATNTCATATCATAACTTATCATACACACTAAATGGTTATGTCTGTGGATCTTAAAGGTCATTGAGATTCTGTTCGGTTTTTGATCCTTTTCTTTAATGGACCTGTTTTCAAGCTTACAAATTCTTTCTTCCATTGTGTCCAGTCTGCTACTAATCCTCTCAAATGATTTTTTTCACTGTATTTTTTTCTAAATTTTCCATTTGTTTCCTCTTTAAAGTCTTCATATCTCTCTTCAAATTCCCTATGCCTTCATTCACCATATCCATCTTGTCTTATGTGTAGACCATATTCACCATGGTTATTTTAAGATTCTTGTCTATTAATTTCAAATCTGTCATTTGTGACTGCTTTGATTTGCTGATATATTTCTTGACTATATATCACATTTTCTCTTTCTTTGCATGTCTAGTAATGTTTATTATATATTGGACATATGGTAGTAAATTATAGACCCTGGACTTTATTGTATTACTCTGAAGAGTTTTGAAATTTTCCAGTAGATACCTTAGATCACTTGGAATTTTAGGATGCTTGGTTTTACTTTTGGCTAGTGTTTGTCTATTTCAGTGTTGCTCTTAATCATATGGCATATCCCTTAATCCTGAGACACAATTTTATTCCTAAGGTACAGCTTTTATAGTGTTTTAATAGGCATGTCAAGATATTTACCAACCTCCTTTAATGTGGCAAGACTCACACTCCAAACTCTGTATCTCCCCTGTGATGGGCACTGGCATAAAACTCTACTCCATTTATCAGCCATCTAGCTATGGTTTTTCCCTTGAGTCCTTGAATTTTCACCCACAAATGTATAATTCAGAAGTCTTCCAATGATGTGAGAGAAGCTGATACCCAGATTTGAGGCTCATCCCTCTGTAGCTCCCTCAATTTTCAACCACTCTGGCAAACCCACACTTTCTCCTCTGATTTTTAAGACCAAGAAGATGATGGTAGCTTTGTGTATCAGTTCTAGACATCTGTACTGAAGTGGAAAGTACCTTCAAAGGAAAAGTTGTATAAATGTAAATCAGTCCCAGTCTGGTTTTCTTCTTTTACAGGTTGTAACTCCTTTGGTTTTTGTTTGTTTTTATCAGATTCTAGTTTTTCTTTCCCCTTTCTTTCTTCAGAGTTTATATTTATTATCTGCTAGTGAGTTAGTCCAATAGAAGCCACTCAACCATTACCATTTATCTTTAAGTTACAAATATTTTTGTCACTTAGCATATATGTTTATATTTTGCTTAGGAGTCTTTATCTTATGTAGAAATTTTTATTTTATGTGTATAAGTTCATGGAATTTTTTATTTATGGCATCTGAATCTTGAGTCCTAATTATAAGGTCCTTTTCCACTTCAAGTTTATAAAGAAATTCATTCATTGTTTCCTACTACTTAATATTTTTTTACATCAAACTTTTAATTTACTTTGGAGTTTTTATCCTGAAAAAAATGTTTGCAGTATGGATCACATTTTTTCCAGCTTTTGCCCAATTGTTATAATATCATTATCAAGAAATTGTACCTTCCCCCATTAACTTGGATTCTATCTTTATCATATACTAAATTCCTGAATATGCCTTGGTCGGTTTTTATATATGAATCTATTCATGCACCTGTACTGCAGTTTTTTAGCTATAGAAGCATTGCAGGGTTTTCATACCGGATAAAGTCAGTCCTTCCACTATAAATTTGCTATTTTGTAAATTTATATGGTTAATTTTGATTATTTAGTTTCTGTTTAAACTTGTAATAAGCTTGTTAAAACAGAAACTAGAGGTACATAATAATAAAATCATGTAAAATTTACAAAATAACTTTGGGAAAAAATAACATCTTTTATTGTGTTGAATCTTGCTATTGAAAACATAATAAAACTTTTCTCTTATTCAGGTTTTAGTATGAGTTCTTATGTAGTGTCTTAAAAGTTTTGTTCATGTGCATATTTCTCTCCTTGTTTATTCATAGGTATTTTGATTTTTTTGGTTGCTATTATCATTAAGCCATTTCTAATAAACTAGAGAGTTTATTCAAAATCACTTAACTTCCCCATTTGTACTTTTTTTAATTTCAGCTAACAGCTATGAAATAAGAGTGAGTAAAAGTCTGCAGAACATTCAAGATGACTTTAACAATGCCATTTTAGTGAATACATCGAAGTTAAATCCTCAGCGAGCTGGCACCAAGGAGATATTTAAATTCTCATCAGAGCTTTTCACAAACGAACCTGAATATCAACCTGATGGAGAGGCACAAAAAAGCCACAGAATTTATATGGCAATACGAGCAGTAGACAGAAACTCCTTAAAGTCTGCTGTCTCTAACATTGCCCAGGCATCTCTGTTGATTCTCCCAAATTTTTCTCCTGTACTTGACAGAGATAATCTTATATTAAAAGGAGTTCTGACAGCGATAGGTATTATAGGAATCATTTGCCTCACTATAGTTGTAACACACTGCGTTTTAAACAGGAAAAAGAGAGCAGGTAAGAAAGAGAATGAAACAAAATTACTATGAGCAAATGTACAGAGTACATTCCCTCTTAAATATAAGATCCATGGCTTTTGCACTTTACAAAAACATACTAATAAAGTCAAATTAAAATCAAATTATTAAAAATGCCTTGAGTTTCTGTGCAATATAGATCAGAATTTTACACTGTAAATAGACAAAAAATCTTTTTTAGAGCATTAATTGAGGGGGAAGGGAATCAGAAAACCTTTAGGGTTTGGCTATGGACAAAATAATGGAATTTATTCTCTAAGTTAATGTGTTTAAAGGCAAAGGCAACAGCAAAAGTGAATCAAAGATTCAAAAGTTTACTCTATTGAAGAGGAAAACTAGGTTTAAGTAAAGAGAAGAAAGTTATGCCTGAGTGATACAGTATAATTATCTACATAAAGCAATTGTTCAGTTGCTATGATTAATTTTTCATTTCTCCTTATTTGTTCAGAACAGGTTGCTTGTTTATGACTAAAGTTCAAGTTGTATTTTATATATGAAGCACCTACTATAAAGTCCTTTTCTTCTTTCATTTGGTTAAGTAGACTACAGATAGATGCCATTGCTAATGCTCAAAGAGATTTGGTTCACTGTAAGAGTTAACCTTAAAATGTAAGTATTATTCTTGTCCTCTGACACTGGTTTTATAACAGAGGTATATTAAATTTATTGCTTATAATGGTCTACTCTTATCAAAGAAACTTTCCAAGTAATTTGCTTTGAGTGTTATTCAATGAAAATGGTTATAGTTCTCATAAAACTAAGTAAAGAAAAAAGTACATAGTTCTGAGCTTATTTTAACACATATATAGGCTATATCATTTCATTCGACTTCAACCAAAGAAGTCACAGGGGAGAAACTGACCTTTGGAAATTATTAACTAATTCTGTTTTTTACTGTTTAAATAAGACTTCAGGAATCCTTTCCCCATAAAAGATTATTTACATACAGGTATTTACTTACAGGGATGGATGGTGACTAGAGAGAGGCAAGCACAAGTCATAAGGAAATAAAAAATTATCTTCTATTTAATTTTACTCTTATCTTTTTAAGATTATGGGGCAATAAAATTGCATGCTTTGCATATTATAGAACTTAAAATTTTATTGGGTAAATATAAACAATACTGTGGAATAGAACTGTTTTATTATTAGTTCCAACGAAGAATGACAGTTAGGTTAAGTTTTGGAGATGGACTTCCCTGGTGGCTCAGATGGTAAAGTGTCTGTCTACAATGCGGGAGACTTGGGTTTGATCCCTGGGTCAGGAAGATTCCCTGGAGAAGGAAATGGCAACCCACTCCAGTACTCTTGCATAGAAAATCCCATGGATGGAGGAGCCTGGTGCAGGCTACTGCCCATGGGGTTTCAAAGAGTAGGACACGACTGAGAGACTTCACTTTCACTTTCACTTTGGAGGTGGAGAGGGAACAGTGGGGAGCTGGAACAAGAGTGCAAAGAGACAAAGAGCATGAAACCTTGAGTAAGAGACTCCAGAACAGTGCTGGGGAGGAAAATGACCAGCAAATACCTCTAGGCTGTCTCCTTGCAGTTCATATGACATCCCAGTTCTGGCCTGTTGCATGCTGAGTCTCATGGGGCCTAAATTTTCACTGATGGGGACTTCAGGACTTCACTTGGCAGGCAGTCCCTCAGCCCTTTCTTCCATTGTGTCTGGTATCCTGCTTTTTTGTAGCTTCAATGAGCTGGTAAAATACTAAGATGGGGTGGGCAGATTTTCAAATGTTTTCCTCAATTTATAAATAGGGAAATGAAGGATTAAGGGAGTCATCTAAAGCACTGTGCTGGCTAACGGCAGAGTATACAGGAGTCAAATTGCCATAATGCTCCTTCACTCCTGTCTATTTTTAAAATTCATTTATTTGTTTATTTGGCAGTGTTGGTCTTTGTGCTGTGTGGGCTTTCTCTAGTTGCAGCAAGCAGGGGCTACTCTTTGCTGTGTGTGATGGCTCCTCGTTGTCATGGCTTCTCTTGTTGCAGAGTGTGAGCTCTAGGCAGGCAGGTTTTGGCAGTTGCAGCACCCAGGTTCTAGAGCTTCAGGGCTTCAGTAACCATGGCACGTGGACCCAGGTGCTCTCTCGGCATGTGGGATCTTCCCAGACCAGGGATCGAATCTGTGTCCCCTGCACCGGCAAGTATAATCTCAACCACTGGATCACCAGGAAGTCTATTCCTGTCTATTTAAGAAAATGTGGAAAGATGCAAGGGATTATGCCTAGAAATATTTAAATCTTCAAGGTTAATAAGCAAGAAAACAGGGTTAGGCTGAAGGAACAGGGTTTTTTTGTTTTTTTCTTTTAGTTTTGTGGGTACAATATGAACACATGGCTTTAAATCCACAAATCACTGAATTGAGAGAGATAGAACTGAAACAGATTAATGATGTTAAAGTAGTAAACTGAAATATAGCAGAGTTGAAAGAGTGATCTCATCAAAGGTATAGGGTAAACAAGCTTCAGTGATTGTGAGGGAATGAAAACCACTTTGTTGGCTTATCTTTTACTCATTGCAAGAAAGTTTGCTTAAACAAGTGAGTTCTTTGAAAGAAATATGTGCTTGCAACTGCTTGCTAGGAGCTCATCTCCTACCTAGTACACCTAGGTTTATCCATGNAATATAGCAGAGTTGAAAGAGTGATCTCATCAAAGGTATAGGGTAAACAAGCTTCAGTGATTGTGAGGGAATGAAAACCATTTTGTTGGCTTATCTTTTACTCATTGCAAGAAAGTTTGCTTAAACAAGTGAGTTTTTTGAAAGAAATATGTGCTTGCAACTGCTTGCTAGGAGCTCATCTCCTACCTAGTACACCTAGGTTTATCCATGTGTGTATTAGACAATAAGAAAGATGTGGTAAATGTGGGATGATACTGATTTCAAGACCCCAGTGATCATCAGTAGAACAGAGCCATAGGAAAGGAGGTGACACTGATCCTGAAAAAATGATAAGGAATATAAATATATGAGAGCTGGGCCAAAGATAATGAGGAACTGTGAAGTATTGGTCACCAGTGGGATACCACATGAATAGTGACAACACTAATGATTTGATCCAAGATTGCAAGAGGAGGAAAAAATTTGAGCCAATTGCTCAATTATTTGGGAGAGGAAAGAGAAGTTTAAGAATTTAAGGTGACATAAGCTGCTCTGTGGCTTAGTCATGTCAGACTCTCAGCAACCTCATGGACTATAGCACACCAGGCTCCTCTGTCTGTGGAATTCTCCAGGCAAGAATACTGGAGGGGGTTGCTATTCCCTTTTCCAGGGATCTTTCCAACCCAGGGATCAAACCAAGCTCTCCTGCATTGCAGACAGATTCTTTACCATCTGAGCCACTAGGGAAGCCCAAAGATGGGTAAGCTGCCTGGGAGGTAATATAGGCAAGTATTATTATTATTATATTCATATGCCAGAATGGTTAGTTATGCAATATATAAAAATCTTTTCC
The DNA here is from genome assembly GCA_006410735.1 of Raphicerus campestris. NCBI lineage: Eukaryota > Metazoa > Chordata > Mammalia > Artiodactyla > Bovidae > Raphicerus > Raphicerus campestris. The sequence goes on from SJYW01024070.1 coordinate 13,905, forward strand.
TGACATTGAGGACAATATCCTTTCCATTTTTACACTATTCTTTTTAGAGATAGTTAAAGAAGGTTAAATTTCAATGGGAGAGAGAGAAAGATTTTTAGGAGATGAATTCATGTAGCCTGTGTGCTGAGCAAATTACTATTATATGTACTATGCTGCCTGTTCCAAAAGTGCTTTTAGAAGTGCAAAAGTGCACCAGCATATTATTAGAAAGTCTACTAAAAATTATTTTGTTTGCTTTAGGTGTTGCCTTTTGCCATAATGTAATTATTTCAGAACAACTGATCCCCACCTATATCATTTATTTAAAACATGATGAATCCAATTGCACTAATGACAGATTTGTTCATATCAAACCAACCATCTTGCTGATAATATATTTATAATCCTGGAAAAAAAGATAAATCACAACCCTTTGAAGGCACTGGAAACCAAGAAAAACAGGTGAAAACTGAAGGGGTTATGATCCTTGAAAAAAGGAACACAGTTTAGGTGATATCCACATTTAATCAGCATTTCTCCCAGAAGGCATTCCCAGTTTGCTCAGACTTCTGGATAGGGCTCAGGCAGAGAGCAGCAGTCTTACTGAGCTGATAAACCAAAAGTAAGAGCTCTGGGTTGCTAAGTTCAGTTCAGTTCAGTCACTCAGTCGTGTCCGACTCTTTGCGACCCCATGAATCGCAGCACGCCAGGCCTCCCTGTCCATCACCATCTCCCAGTGTTCACTCAAACTCACATCTATCGAGTCAGTGATGCCATCCAGCCATCTCATCCTCTGCCCCCAATCCCTCCCAGCATCAGAGTCTTTTCCAATGAGTCAACTCTTAGCATGAGGTGGCCTAAGCAGTTGACAACTGAGGAACAAAATTCCAGAAAGGAAGCAACTATAAGGAGGAAATTCCCAAATCTGCAACTTCTTAATCCTTGGATAAATCCTAAACTGCAAAAGAATTTAAAGGAAAATACGAGCTTAGGGGGTAAAAGGGTTGAACAGAGATTTCAGCAACTGCCTAGTCCTGAGGAGAAAAAGTTTAAGGTTCAATCAACCTCACCTAAGTTAGAGGGGGTGGTAAGCACCTTGTGTTTTCACTGAAACTCTAGAAGGGCCACAACAATGGTAAGGATCACACCCACAGACTAAGAATTAGGCCCTAGAACCAAGGGCAAAACTAAAATAGATCTGTTCTGACAAAGTCTAAAACCAATACTCTATAGAATCAAGATTATCTTCACCAATCATCCAATTATGCTAGAACATAACTCAGAAAAGATGATATAACACAAAGTCTTTACAATTTATCATCCAGGATATAATATAACATTAACATACACAGCAACAGCAGGAAATATGTTCTATAATTAATAAGAATAAAACTTTGTCAATGAAAGATAATCCAAAAATGATCCAGATTTGGAACTGGTAGATAATTAGACTGCAATAACATTATAAATAAGAAAATTATAGGAAAAGATAGATATACATGATTAATTGAGGAATAATTTCAGGAAAGATGTGAAAGTCCTTAAAAACAAGCAAATCAGGATACTAAAATTGAAAAATGAAATGTATGGAAAAAGTCTGTAATGGACTAACAACAGATTGGCACTATAGAAGAAAGGATCATACGACTTAAAGAAAGGAAATTATAAAGCATCTAAACTGAAGCATTTCATTAAAAAAAAAAAAACCAACCAAATGACTTGTGTGAGATTATCAAGTAGTCTAATGTACATGTAAATAAGTACCAGAATTAGAGGGAGGGAAATAGAGCATAAAATAGTCAAAGAAATATGAAAAATTTCCAAATTTGATTCAAACTATCAACCCACAGGTCTAACATGCTCAGTGAATCTAAAATTTGTATCTATATAAAGAAAATAACACCTACGCATATTATGGGCTTCCCTGGTGGCTCAGAGGCTAAAGCATCTGCCTCCCATGCGGGAGACCTGGGTTCGATCCCTGGGTCGGGAAGATCCCCTGGAGAAGGAAATGGCAATCCATTCCAGTATTCTTGCCTGGAGAATCCCATGGACGGAGAAGCCTAGTAGGTTACAGTCCAAGGGGTCGCAAAGAGTCGGACATGACTGAGCGACTTCACCTCACTTCACCTCACCTCACGTATGTTATAGGAAAGGTGACTACTCATCAGAAATAATTAAGGACAGAAAAAACAAAATGATATCTTAGAGTGCTAAAAAATATCTGCCAATGAGGAGCTTTATATTAAGCAAAGATATATTTTAAAATCTAGGCAGCCAAAAATGTCAGTAGTGCCATGATTGAGAAACCTGGCTTCATAGGGAGGAAGAGAAAGGCACCATTCATATGGATATTTGACAATGGATGTAAGAAAAGTGAAAGTGAAAGTCACTCAGTCTTGTCTGACTCTTTGCAAGTCCATGAACTGTACAGTCCATGGAATTCTCCAGGCCAGAATACTGGAGTGGAGAGCCTTTCCCTTCTCCAGGAGATCTTCCCAACCCAGGGATTGAACTCAGGTCTCCCACACTACTGGTGGATTCTTTACCAGCTGAGCGAAGGGGAAATGAGAGCAAAACTGAACCAGATCTAAATGAAATAAAGAAGACAAATGAATAGAAACAAATAGTTCAAATAAAGTGAAGACAGTCCATGTTAGAAGATTTAACTCATATGAGGCTGGTAGAAAAGCTAGCTGATGAAAAATTAAGAAGGGAAATGGGTATAAAGTTGGGTGGATGATGCTTTATGTGCTAAGATCTTTGTTATTACCTGTGAATGTAAAATACAGGGAAACAAGGAATAGAAGCAGAGGGGAAGTCAGATAAATAGTGGGCTCTGAAGAAATGAGAGTCTGATTTATTTTGTATGTATCATAGGACTTTATTTTCTTGGGCTCCAAAATCACTGTAGATGGTGACTGCAGCCTTGAAATTAAAAGATGCTTGCTTCTTGGGAGGAAAGCTCTGACATACCTAGACAGCATATTAAAAAGCAGAGCTATTACTTTGCCAACAAAGGTCCGTATAGTCAAAGCTATGTTTTTTCAAGTAGTCGTGTATGGATGTGGGGTTTCCCTTATGGGTCAGCTGGTAAAGAATCCTCCTGCAATGTGGGAGATCTGCGTTCGATCCCTGGGTTAGGAAAATCCCCTGGAGAAAGGAAAGGCTACCCATTCCAGTATTCTGGCCTGGAGAATTCTATGGACTATACAGAATATATAATTGGGTCACAAAGAGTTGGACACGGGTTCCATGGAGTATACAGTCAGGTCACAAAGAGTTGGACAAGACTGAGCGACTTTCACTTTCACATATATGGATGTGAGAGTTGGACCATAAAGAAGGCTGAGCACCAAAGATTGATGCTTTTAAACTGTGGTGTTGGAGAAGACTCTTAAGAGTCCCTTGGACTGCAAAGAGATTAAACCAGTCAATCCTAAAGGAAATCAACCCTGAATATCCATTGGAAGGACTGATGCTGACGCTAAAGCTCCATTAATTTGGCCACCTGATACGAAGAGCCATCTCATTAGAAAAGACCCTGATGCTGGGAAAAATTGAAGGCAGGAGGAGAAGGGGAGGACAGAGGATGAGGTTGGATGACATCACTGACTCAATGGATATGAGTTTGAGCAAGCTTCAAGAGATGGTGAGGAACAGGGAAGCCTGACATTTTGCAGTCCATGGGCTCACAAAGAGTCTGAGACGACTGAGCAACTGAACAACAAATCATAGGAAGCAGAAAAAGCACAGCTCAGGCACAAAGATAGAGGCAAAATAAAATATGAAAGCTAGGGATACAGTTATAGAATATATGATGATAGGCTTGTCCCCAAAGGTCAAAAGAGATGCCTCCCTCCATAAATTCCTTCTTCACTTAGACTATAAAGCTCTTATCAGCAAGATGATTCCATGGATGGATGGAGAACAACCCAGATAGTGGCCGATTTTATCTCCTCTCAGCTACAGGTTGCTGTGCTTAGTCTCAGTCATGTCTGACACTTTGTGACCTCATGGACTGTAACTCACTAGGTTCTCTAAAGCCACCTTTTCCTACATTCATGTGTCCATGGGGATTTTCCAGGCAAAAATACTGGAGTGGGTTTCTATGCCCTTCTCCAAGGGACCTTTCAGCCCAGGGATCAAACCCAGGTCTCCCACATTGCAGGCAGATTCTTTACCATCTGAGCCACCAGGGAGGCTGCTAAGTCTTACAAAAAAGCTGCTTTCTGAGAACACTTGTCTCAAGGGCACAATAAGGAGGAATTAATTCAGTACAATGGGCAATAGCTTTTGACAGAAAGATATCCTGGCTTGTGGAACAAGAACAACATAAGTTAGTAAACATTCAAAAGAACATTTATAGAACTTGCATAACCTTACTTCACACTAATATAGGAAATAAGAAGCAACAGCATGAAGATAAAAGAAAACAGAGTGTTAAATGGAAGAATAAAGAAAAATAGGTTAGAAATTAAGAATAGAGAAAACAGAACTACCAGTTCTATGCTAACATTTTAGGATTTCCAAATGATAGTATTTAGTCTAATATTTTCAGAGAAGGCAATGGCACCCCAACACCAGTACTCTTGCCTGGAAAATCCAATGGACAGAGGAGCTGGTAGGCTGCAGTCCATGGGGTTGCAAAGAGTCGGACACGACTGAGCAACTTCACTTTCACTTTTCACTTTCATACATTGGAGAAGAAAATGGCAACCCACTCCAGTGTCCCTGGAGAATCCCAGGGACAGGGGAGCATCGTGGGCTGCCATCTATGGGGTCACACAGAGTTGAACACAACTGAAGCGACTTAGAAGCAGCAGTCTCATATTTTAGTTTTGTATATGAATTTAGTTCACTTATAAAAGTAATACATGCTATTATTAAAACTACAGATGTTTAAGATGTGATCAAATAGGTAATAAATAAGCTTACTTATTCTACTTCTTGCTATTGTAAAGTATATTTTGAGGGACAAATTATATTATGCTTGTACATATACTCTTGTATATCTGTATGAGTCTATTGGTAAATTCCTAGGATGGAATTGCTATGTTGAAAGACAAACAAACTTTAATGCATATGTCATTCCAAAACATTTGTACCAATTTTTCTGTCATCAATAATATATGAATACCTTGCAGTCTTATTACCATTACTAAAGGATGTCATGAACTAGGGGGTGGAAGCAGGAGTCATATTGAGGTGCTATATGGCAAACGGCTTAAAACTACCTACTGAACACACCAATGTCCTACATACATATACTAGTCATTCCCACTTGATGCCATTGAATGCAAAGCCCCAGCTTTTTCATGTTGCTGACTTCTCTCCAATCTTCCCCTTCAAGGCTACAATTTGGGTAATGGAATGAAGAAGAAGTGTAAAGATACTTTACTGAATAAATTCCATAACCAAGAATTGCACCTTTTTTTTAACTTTTCAATGTTCAAAATATCAGTATACCATAATTAATATTAAAAGTAGATTTTTATGCAAGAGGTATTATTAGAGAAGACATTTTGTGATGGTAATTATATAGCAATCCTAAATTTGCCTACACCAAACCATAGCTGTAAAATATATAAAGCAAAAGTTGATAGAACTGCATAGAAAGAAAAATAAATAGATAAGTTAACAATTATAATCGGATATTTTAATATACCTCTCAGTAAAAAGACAAAAAAATGGTAACAAATGAGAAAATTTGGATAACATGAATAATTAACTTGGTTGAAGAAGCTGAAGTTGAACGGTTTTATGAAGACCTACAAGATCTTTTAGAACTAACACCCAAAAAAGATGTCCTTTTCATTATAGGTGACCGGAATGCTAAAGTAGGAAGTCAAGAAACACCTGTAGAACAAGGCAAATTGGCCTTGGAATGCGGAATGAAGCAGGGCAAAGACTAATNTGGCTTTGGGCCCCGGGCCTGTGCGGGAAAGTACATCGCCATGGTGATGATGAAGGTCATCCTGGTCACCCTTCTGAGACGCTTCCACGTGCAGACTTTGCAAGGTCGGTGCGTTGAGAAGATGCAGAAGAAAAATGACTTATCCTTGCATCCAGACGAGACCAGAGACCGGCTGGAAATGATTTTCATCCCGAGAAATCCAGACAAATGCCTCTAGTGCTAAAGAAGTTTGGTCAGTCCCTGCCCCAGAGCTCAACAGAATTCCACATGGGAACCACCCATCTTTGCCAGGTGGTCCTCCTCATATGAACAGCCATGGCCTGGGCCATTTTATAGGCTTACCTCTTGTGGGTTGTCAGCTAGGCAGGAGACACGGGTCATCTGACCAGATCCAAACCAGACAGCAGACTGCAAGAGAAAACAGAGGCCAAGAGTTTGTACAGGAAACGGCAGCCCTAAAGACCCAATTCCACAAAACATGCTTTGCATGACAGTGAAAAGTGAAAGTAAAGTCGCTCAGTCGTGTCTGACTCTTAGCAACCTCATGGACTGCAGCCTACCAGGCTCCTCCGTCCATGGGATTTTCCAGGCAAGAGTACTGGAGTGGGGTGCTACTGCCTTCTCTGTTGGAAAAGACAAGCCACCAGCAAAACTCACCGCAGCTCCTTACTGTCCTGCACTGAATTGGGAGCTTTTTAACATCTGGGGCAGAAGCACTCAATTTGATGACAAAGGCCAGGCCAACATCTGCGTACCTTGGATCAAACATATCTCCTAGTGTGAATAAAATGGTTATCTCCTAGTGTGAATAAAATGGTTTTCATTTGCTTTTTGGTGGGGTGGGGACTACAACATCCATACCCTTGGAGAAATGCTTATAAATTCAGCATTTGATTTTTCCTATGAACTATATTTAATTAACTCTTGTTTATCTACATGTGACTTGTCTGTGGAAAAAGTTATATTGAAGACTATCCTTTCCCAATTTCTCAACTTATTCCTCTCTTACCTCTGATACAACAGGTGTAGATTCAGATATATGAATATAAAGTAACATTAATAGCCTGAATAAGATATAATTAGTACCATTCATCTGCCATACTAAAAAATTCACACAATGCATTTTAAATTAAATGTCTGCATAGTTGCTTAGCTCCAGGAGTGCAGTAATCAAGAGATAAATTTAGATAATGGCACCTATTAACTCTTACTGAAGCTTCTGTGATTTTCAGGGAGGATAAGACTCTGTGTATATATCTAAATCTACAACCCAGTGGGTTCAAACTTCTAAGGAGTGCTCCTTGTACCATTATCCTTCTCTCTCACCACTTCTTCCCTCCTCTTTCTTTCCATGACCCCAAGCCATGAGCAACAAGCATATCAGTAGAAAACACAGCCAGGGTAGAACCCCTACAATCATGTTTTATCCTAGCTCCAATTTAACAGTTACCTATGAGATTTAACAGTTAACCTGTTAAATTAGTGCCAAATCAAACAGATGAGTGAATTTTCCAAGTATTAATAGTACTTTCCTTGTGTATTATTGATATGGCCTTACAAGTGTATCTGCTGAATGCCACATAAAAACTAAATTCATTTACAAACATGTAAATGTTTGCCATTGAGTCAACCTGAATATTCTCATCCTGCTGTTTGGCAGTAGGGTTGAGTATAAAATGAGAATGTAAGCTCCTGAGAGTGGAAGCTCTTTTCTTTCTTTTGGAATCCATGCCTACCCCTTATTCTTACTCCCCATATTTGTTTTCAAGATCAATACTGAATTGACACTCTGGCCCAAGAGATATTCTATTGACCCAGAAATCAAGTAAAGGAGAAGCAGGTATCCTAAAAATTAAAAGATGAGCATTAATAAAGAGCAAATATTTGAAATTGAAGTTGTTTAGATCATCTATATGACATAAACATATGCAGAAATGTATCTGTGTATCTGGATATATCTGTGTAGTCAGGTCTAGAAAGTGAAAGTTGCTCAGTCATGTCCAACTCTTTGCAACCTCATGAACTATACAGTCCATGGAATTCTCCAAACCAGAATACTGGAGTGGGTAGTCTTTCCCTTCTCCAGGGGATCTTCCCAGGGATCCCAGGGATCGAACCCAGGTTTCCTGCGTTGCAGGCTATTCTTTACCAGCTGAGCCACAAGGGAAGCAGCCAGGTCTAGATGAGTATCCAAACACTTCAAAAGCCTGACAGAAAAGGATTTTAGACTTAATGTATCCTCGTTAATTTACTTGGTGATTATTAATGGTTTACTTTGGCTGGCTGGAGCTACATAGTAGAGCAAAACAGACTTTGGATCCCTGTACTTCATTCATCTAATTCTCTTGAACACCTACTGTATTTAATATGCATATACGCAGCCAAGGTCATACTCTGTCTATACAAAGTGAAATGGAAGGTGAATATAGTTATATATAGATAATGCAGATACAAAAATATGCTTGGGGAAAACTAGGGTGGGGTGGGGGCAAGAGAAGAAGGAAAATATTGGTTAGCATTATCTAAGCAAACTCTCTCAGAAACAAGTCATCTGGGTAATTGTTCAGCTTGTCACTTTTTCCCCTGTACTGACAAACCTCATAAGTATGTACAGACTTGGCTTAAGGAATATGGAATGTCATTGACTTTACACTGGGTTGATGAACGTATATTTGAAAATTCTCTTTTTGCTTCAGAATTTTGCCTTATTGTTAAGTACTTAATTGTGGCTCTGAATGTGCTGTGTATTCTGTCTTCACCAACTCTCAAAGAACTGGAATGTATAAATTATTAGTGAAATGCACACACATGAGGGCTCTATCATTTTCAACCTGTGAGGAAAACTGTAGTCTCCCATCTTTGGAAGTTCAGACACCTGCCTCTGCCTTCATTGACCTCTTACTCTTTCCTCCCCCAAATGGAAAATCATCTCATTTAGAAAGACTCCACATAATGGGAAATGCCAGTTGGAAGCTGTCACTTTTTATTCTAAGCAGCACCCCTCACCATTCATGGTGCTAATATTCCACAGAAGTGTGGGGCACTGGCCCACTGGAAAGAGTGCTAGCTGGGCCCTCCTCAATCTCCTGTATTAGTTGGTCTCTGGAACTGAATTTCTCATCTGTATTTGCAAAAAGACTGGCTAAATTAAACTTTGTCAAAGTATGGAGTTGAATGGAATTTGTGGTACTTTCAGTTGAACTCAGCTCAAAAACAAAGTCAAGAGCTAAGGGCAAAGACAAACTCTCCATGGCTCAACTCAAGATATTACTCATTCTCTTACTGAAGTTTTTTAGCAGGTTTTGACCTTTGTCTAGGGAGTCACTGCCATACCATTTCCACCAGGTCAACAAGACAAAAGGAACGCATATGGATAAGGCAATCTGGTCATCAAACCCAGCCCATCAGGCATACACGCCTCTTTTATGTTCCATCAAGAACATAAAGCATTATAGGAAGCCTAAACAGGGGCTCTGTATCAACCTAGAGGGGTGGGATGGGGAGGGAGATGGGAGGGAGGTTCAAAAGGGAGGGGATATATGCATACCTATGGCTGATCCTGTCTCTTATACACATCTCTCACCATTCATGGAAGGTAAACCCCTGATAAATGTCCAGGCTTGGTATACTGATGGGTCCAGATGGGGCCAAGCCTCCTTCTTCACTGCCCTAGCCATCCAGCCTGCAACAGACATCATGTGGTTTTACTCTGCAGTTGGTCAAAGCAGCCAAGTGGACTGAGTTTCATGCTGTCTGGATAATGGCCAAACATGAAGCAGCATCCCTTGCTACCTGTACAGATAGTTTGGAAGTTTATAAGGGCCTAACTTTATAGATTACTACCTAGAAAACACACTAGTGGCTAGTAGGCCACAGACCCCTGTGGAGACAAGCCATGTGAAAAGATCTATGGAACTTAGGACATAAAAAGGACATATCAGTGATACAGATAACTGGGTACCTACTTTAGTGAGCCCAGAGAATGATAAAGCTGACACATTCACATGAGTCAAATGGGTGAACCAAGTCCCTCCTAATGAGGAAGCGGCTTGGCTACCCTAGTGCCTGCATGATGCAGGGACAAAAACCGTGTGGACAATCGCCAAATGGTGGGATCTTCCTATTACTTGGAGAGAAATAGCAGATGCCTGCCATGTATGTTCCACATGTTCCCAGGAAGCTCTTTACTCCCACAGTCTGGCAGCCACTGATGGACAGGTGGTGAGGGGAAGAGTTCCTTTAACTTGGTGCCAAGTGGACTTTGCAGGGCCTCTGCCA
>SJYW01024070.1:31715-62050 GCA_006410735.1 Raphicerus campestris
AGAAATAGATGTTTTTCTGGAACTCTCTTGCTTTTTCCATGATCCAGCGGATGTTGACAATTTGATCCCTGGTTCCCCTGTCTTTTCTAAAACCAGCTTGAACATCAGGAAGTTCACGGCTCACATATTGCTGAAGCCTGGCTTGGAGAATTTTGAGCATTACTTTACTAGCATGTGAGATGAGTGCAATTGTGTGGTAGTTTGAGCATTCTTTGGCATTGCCTTTCTTTGGAATTGGAATGAACACTGACCTTTTCCAGTCCTGTGTCCACTGCTGAGTTTTCCAAATTTGCTGGCATATTGAGTGCAGCACTTTCACAGCATCATCTTTCAGGATTTGAAATACCTCCACTGGAATTCCATCACCTCCACTAGCTTTGTTCATAGTGATGCTTTCTAAGGCCCACTTGACTTCACATTCCAAGATGTCTGGCTCTAGATGAGTGATCACATCATCATGATTATCTGGGTCGTGAAGATCTTTTTTGTACTGTTCTTCCATGTATTCTTGCCACCTCTTCTTAATATCTTCTGTTTCTGTTAGGTCCATACCATTTCTGTCCTTTATCAAGCCTGTCTTTGCATGAAATGTTCCCTTTGTATCTCTGATTTTCTTGAAGAGCTCTCTAGTCTTTCCCATTCTGTTCTTTTCCTCTATTTCTTTGCATTGATCGCTGAAGATGGCTTTCTTATCTTTTCTTGCTATTCTTTGGAACTCTGCATTCAGATGCTTGTATCTTTCCTTTTCTCCTTTGCTTTTTGCCTCTCTTCTTTTCACAGCTATTTGTAAGGCCTCCCCAGATAGCCATTTTGCTTTTTTGCATTTCTTTTCCATGGGGATGGTCTTGATCCCTGTCTCCCGTGCAATGTCACGAACCTCATTCCATAGTTCATCAGGCACTCTATCTATCAGATCTAGGCCCTTAAATCTATTTCTCAACGTGATTCCAAATGCTTTATTGACTTCATTTGATCCTCACAACAACTTTATGGGCTGCTCTCTGTAATATTTTCCATCTTATAAATGGGGAAACTGAGGCTCAAGTGGTTAAGGACATTTCTTTTCTGTTTTTATTTGGCCACATCATGTGGCTTGTGGGATCCTAGTTCCCCAACCAGGGATGGAACCCAGTCCCCAGCAGTGAAAGTGCCGACTCCTAACCTTTGGATCACCATGAATTCTCTCAAGGAAATTTCTGATGTCCCACCATAAGTGGTGAACCACGATTAGTGCCTACTTCTGAAGTCTTCATTGTCAACCATTAGACCGTGACACAGAGCATGCAGTAAAAATCTCACAAAAGGCTAGCTACTATTACTAACAAAATAATCTCCTTTTCTTAGCTTGATAAATAGCCAGTTTCTGGAAATGTGAAATACAAATATAAATTGGAATAATTGGTAATTTCATCTTTTTTTCTGTCATTAAGTATGTTCCCTTATATTTATTCCCCACCCTCCACCCCAGGATATGGTGACTGATGCATCTCCGTATCTGTTTGAGGCTACAGAAAAAAGATTCTATTTCAAAAATGTTGCCATTTTGATTCCTGAAAATTGGAAAACAAAACCTGAATATGTGAAACCCAAACTTGAGACCTACAAAAATGTAAGAATATTAACTTCTTTTTTCAAAGTTAAGTTTTATTTTGTGACTTAAGAATCTTTTATCAAAATATTCTAGAATCAAATAAAACTATTACAATATAGTCTGCTGTGAATAAGGTCAATTCATTTGCTGAAATTTTGTAATGATGAAAAATTTTTCTTAAATTTCAGGCTGATGTTCTGGTTGCTGAACCTAATCCAACAGGTAATGATGGACCTTATACTGAGCAGATGGGAGGCTGTGGAGAAAAGGGTGATAGAATTTATCTCACTCCTGACTTCCTAGCTGGAAACAAGTTGCTTCAATATGGACCACAAGGTATGGGTAGAGATGAAATATTCTGCTATGTAATAATTCAATAATTTTATGTTACAAATAGATCAATAGCATTATCTTTTTGAGTAAGAACATAAAAGCCAAATAGACTATTATAGCCTGTTTTTCTCACATAAAACATATTCATAATAGTACATTTTTCAGTTAGAAATTTATTTTCTTCATATCCTGCAAATATATGTGTATAAATATAAATTATACATATAGTTTACATATATGTATATATGTAAATATATACACAAAATTATATGTATATATGTGTATATATGTAATTACATACATAAAATTATACATAAATATATATATGTATAATATACATATGTGTATAAATACATTTTTAATTTTCAGATACTCAGTTATTATCAGATAATAACTCTGATTAAATAGATTAATTAATGTGATGTTAGATTCCTATGGTTCTGTGGGAAGACACCTGAACAAATTAAATTCTCCTGTCTGCAATTCAGGTATGGCCAAAGCATATGGCAGACACGTAATGTTTTCAGACTTTAATGTACATTCGGATTATAAATGGATTGTTAAAATGATTATGATTCAGTAGGTTTGGGGTAGGACTCGAGGATCTGCATTTTAACAAGTTCCCAGGTGATGCTGATACTTCCTGACCTTGGACCACACTTTGAGTACCAGACAGAATAGCCTTGATGTTCAGCTCTGACAAATACCTGACTAAATAAAAAGTCAAAATTTCCTTCACAAATTATCATTTTCATATGAACTAAACAGAGCAATCTTTGGATAAAATATTAAAAGAAATCAGCAATGGCATAATACAATATGTACTTTTCAAGGATAATCAGGTGTGGTTAGTATTAACTGATTAGATTAACTAACAACTAGGTTTCTTTATTATCTTAAAAATATAACATTTTAGTTTTTTTCATTTAAATAGGCAAGCAGAAAAAACAAACAAACTAAAGAGCGTTGGTGCCTGCATGTCCCACCCCCAAATACACTAGAGCACTTTCACAGACCTTAACAGAGAGGAGTGTCTAACAAACTTACCTCTTTGCTCTTTTACAACATCTCCATGATGGGAACAGAAAATTCCCAGTGTATGGCTCAATAAATATGTGTTGAAATGATTTACTTACAAATTGATTGATTTACTTATCAACTTAAGCTGTTCCTTCCCACTCTGGAGCCCACTCTAGTCATCAAGATCACCATATATGATGCCATTATTCCTTTATACTCTCTCCTTTTTGTATTCTGACTCCATGACTACTCCCTCACAATCTCCCCTATCTTTAAGAGGCCATCAGTTACTCCCCAGCACCTAGAGCAATCTCAAATCTTTAATGTGAGATACTAGGGCTTACTGAACGTGCACCTCCTCACTTAATCCTCCAAATTCAGCCCACCTTGGAATTTACATTTCAGAAAACCTGACTGGTATATAAGTCACTAATATTCATCCAAATATAACAAATTTATTAAGTACCTATTAAGTTCTAGACAATATGGGCCAAGANTTCAGTTACTCCCCAGCACCTTGAACAATCTCAAATCTTTAATGTGAGATACTAGGGCTTACTGAACATGCACCTCCTCACTTAATCCTCCAAATTCAGCCCACCTTGGAATTTACATTTCAGAAAACCTGACTGGTACATAAGTCACTAATATTCACCCAAATATAAAAAATTTATTAAGTACCTATTAAGTTCTAGACAATATGGGGCAAGACATGACAATGAAGAAGTCATGGTACCTGTTTTCATGGAGACAAGAGTCTATAGTGAGAGACTGGCAAATAAGCAATGACAATATAGCATGACAAATGCCTTAATGGAATATAAAGTGAAAAAGGAGGGGTACCTGAACTAGTTTGAGGATGTCAGAGAAGGCTTCCAGCTGGATATAAGCTTAATTTTGAAAGAAGAGTAGGAGTTATCTCCCAGTGAGAGATAGGGAGACAATATTCCAAGCAGAGGAAAAATATGTAAAATTGACCAGAGATGAGCAAGAATACAGCGTGACTGTAGAAACTAAAAGGGGTTCAGGAATCCATTGTCATTATGGAGTTTTCGAAGTGGGTGGAGAACAGCAAGAAATATGGCTGCAGAGAGGAACAGGGCCTGAATCATCAGGGACCTTGTATGCATATTGAGAGGTTGGACTTAACCCCAAGCACCATGGGTAAGTCACTGAAGACTGGAGACATGAAGCCAGCTGGGTGAGTGTCGCAGTAGTTCAGGAGTAAGTGGCAATGAGACTGGAAGGGTGAGAATAGGTCAAAGCAAAAAGGCAGATGTGGAGTAGGCAGACCTTGCGATCTGTCCACATTTGGGTCATTAGGAAGGAGAACCTTCTTGGCTGGCCTATAGGTCAGCTTGTGCTGACCTCCATCATTACACTTGCACCCCTAAAGATTTTAGTTATCTAAAATGATGTGTGTCATCTGCTAGACCATGAGATATGTGAGCATAGGGCACTTGTTTTACCTTTGAATGAATAGCTTCCTGGTACTTACTAAGTGCCTGATTAGCACTTGGCAATCCAAAATAAGTAATCATATTTATAGAAATGTACACTTGTCATATCAAATTAAATCCTTAACTTAAAAAAGCAAAGCATAATAGAAGAATTACTTTCTCTGAAATTAAGAGGGTAATTTTGCCATTCTTATTGTAATTAGGTGTTTACAACATTTTTTCACAGGAAGGGCATTTGTCCATGAATGGGCTCATCTACGATGGGGAGTATTTAATGAGTATAATAATGACGAGAAATTCTACCTATCCAATAGAAGAAAAAAACCAGTAATGTATGTATATTTTGATTAATTTTCCCAAACTGTTTTAAATTGCAACCGATTTTGACTTGAATATTTTTAAAATGTCAGTCTTTTATCATATTTTCCTCTTTCATTCTTAGTGTCTTCTCTTTCAGCTTCCCATACTACTACTACTTTTGTTCATTTTACAAGAGCTGTAGATGAATTCTCTACTCTGCAACTACAAATCATTTGCCTCTTTGTGTGTGTGTACAACTAGAAGAAATTCACAGGTTCTACATTCAGGATCTCCATCTTCCTGTCTCATAATCAGAGACATAACACTTCAGCGCCTTGCAGGTAGAAGAGTATCTGTGTGAACTGTATCAGAATGAGTGAGCCTGAGAGACACTGGGGGACTAGCTGAAAGACAGCACAGACATTAAAACAAAACAAAATTTCTCCCAATTTGAATAAAACCCTGTATGGTGTCAGTAGAAAGCAGACTGAATACTTAGAAAGTACCCTGGCTGCCGTAATTTTACAGGTAAGTTCTTGGACTCAAGAGTTTCAGGGAATACGCGGCTTTTGTACAAATATAAAAGATAGGGAGCTTCCCAATTCATATTAGAGAGTTGGCATAATTTAGATACTAAAACCTGACAGATGGCATGCAAAAGAATTGTGTAGATATAGCTTTCCAAAAAGATTACAAATAAAAGCATAGTAAGTTACACCTGGACTAATATTATACAGGAATAACAAACACACCAAGNGACATTAAAAAAAAAACAAAATTTCTCCCAATTTGAATAAAACCCTGTATGGTGTCAGTAGAAAGCAAACTGAATACTTAGAAAGTACCCTGGCTGCCGTAATTTTACAGGTAAGTTCTTGGACTCAAAAGTTTCAGGGAATACACGGCTTTTGTACAAATATAAAAGATAGGGAGCTTCCCAATTCATATTAGAGAGTTGGCATAATTTAGATACTAAAAACCTGACAGATGGCATGCAAAAGAATTGTGTAGATACAGCTTTCCAAAAAGATTACAAATAAAAGCATAGTAAGTTACACCTGGACTAATATTATACAGGAATAACAAACACACCAAGGCCAAGAAGGATATCTTCCAGATATCAGAAAATGCTATGATAATAGGTAAGTAATTAATATAGTATATCAAGGAAAAAAGAAAATTATTCCAAGATTCTGAAGGAAACTTGATAAGCTCGTACATTTACACCTCAGTTAAAAACAACAGCCTCTTTTAAAAGCCTAGAGCTGGGATAAGGCCCCTCTTCATTTTCGCTTCTGGTTCTACACCCATGATGGCTCTTTAAGGAGATGCACTCAGCTGAGGTTTGGTTACTGTCTTTACTCAGCACAGTTTCCAAAGGAAGCTGCATGGAATTCAGAACTCTGCCTTGGCTTCCCCTTTCTCCCAAAGGATCATCACTGCGTTCTGCTTTCCCTTTTCTTTATTACACTCAAATTCTGTCATTTGACATTTTCTCTCCTCTTATGTCACTTTAGGTATAAAAAGACACTAAGTACCTCCCAGAGCTGTACACAGTCTACCCGATTCCTTTGGCTTGCTCCCTCCACCCACTACAGAATCCATTCCCAGTGTCACTCTGTGGATGTGATCATGTTAGGTGAACCTCTCAAATCTCAGCCCACAGATGACATTCAGCCCTGACATCTGCCTTTCCCACTTCTTAACAAGAAGTGCTTCCAGATGGAAACTGTATTCCCCTTGAGAGAAAAGCTGATTAGTATATATTCTTTCTATGGGATATTCTAGAAATATCTATACATCATTTTCATCCTTCCACAGATAACATTTTGCAAAACTGACATAATTACCATGTCCTCTTAACAATAAATTTTGTTGTAACATATAAATAGTATTTATTATCTACCAATTTTTTATTACTTATAAGGCTACAAAATGCATTGTTTTTATTACTTATAAGGCTAACAACTACAAAGATGACAGTATTACCCACAATAGAAGGCTTCCTTAATATGAAGCAGACCATCAATTAAAAGCCAACTGCCTACATAATATTTAGTAGGGAATCACTAAACACTCCCAGGAATATGATAAGAATGGGAACTAGAAATTACCATTTTTAGAAAGTTGTAGCCAATGCAATAATGTGTTGAGAATGTTTAAAAAAACAGGGGCTACTAGAAAGAGAGAGAGAAAATTGCTTCTAGGCAGACGATAACGTGATCCACTTTGAAAGCCTGAAGGGAAAAACAGAAATTAAAATTGACAAGGGAAGTCAATAAGGCAACCAGATATATTTGAAGAAAACTCTTAAGAAATGTGAAAATTACATCTGAAGAAAACCACAACACAAAATCCTTCTAAAGAATTTAAAAGAAAATTAAGATTAACTGAGATATTTTTAATTCATAGAATATGTAAATTCAACCCCAATTAATATATAGGTCTTATGAAACTTTAGTCAAAACATTTCTATTTTTACCTCATTTTAAAGACCCTGAGCTTATCCAGTAGATAGCAGCTGCAAACATTTTTGAAAAAGTATAGCAATAAAGGAAAATTTTCTTGTTGAATTTTAAATATACAATAAAGCTACATTAATTAAAACAATGCAAACTAGTAGGCATGCAATAATTTACTATTTGATATAGCTAGGATTATAAATCCACAAGGAAAGACATGATTTCTTTAGATGTCAGGACAATTTTTAACTACGTGGGGAAAAAATTAATAGACTCTCTTTCAACTGGATAGACTTATTCAGTATAAAAAAGTAAAACCATGATGAAAATGAGAAGTATATTAATAAGTATCAAATTCCTAAATGGTGAATGTCTTCTAGTCAAGAGGTGGAAAAAAGACATAACTAAAAGAATGATAAATTTGACTACATATAAATTTAAAACTTTTTGCATATAGATCAAACATAAGCTAAATTAAAAATAAAAAACAGAAAAAGATGTTTGCAAATATTAAAAAAACAAGCCTTTAAAAGCTTTGCTTTATAACAGATAAAAGAAAACAATAACATCCTAATAGAAAAATAGACACAAGAGAAAATAATCTATATAAAAGAAGAAATAAAAATGGCCAGTAAAAATAGAAAAATGTTCAGACATTAGTAGTCAAAGAGGTGCAGATTTGATAAAGATGACAATCGTTTATTACCTAGTTACTAGTGCCTGTCAGTGGGATTGTTGCGGGAAGGGGGAACCGTTCCAGGGCCCGAAACTGGGCTCTTGTCTAACACTTGGAAATGAATTGTCTGAGGAGACATATGTGCTGACAAAGCAAGAGATTTTATTGCGAAAGCGCACCTGGGTGGAGAGCNTGTTTATTACCTAGTTACTAGTGCCTGTCAGTGGGATTGTTGCGGGAAGGGGGAACCGTTCCAGGGCCCGAAACTGGGCTCTTGTCTAACACTTGGAAATGAATTGTCTGAGGAGACATATGTGCTGACAAAGCAAGAGATTTTATTGCGAAAGCGCACCTGGGTGGAGAGCAGTACGGTAAGGGAACCCAGGAGAGCAGCTCTGCCACTTGGCTGGCAGTCTCGGGTTTCATGGTGATGGGAAGTTTCCGGGTTGTCTTTAGCCAATCATTCTGACTCACAGTCCTTCCTGGTGGTGCAGACCTTGTTCAGCCAAGATGGGTGCCAGAGAGAAGGATTCTGGGAGGTGGTCGGACATGTGGTGTCTCCTTTTAACNGCCATGAACAGCTGGAATGGTAAGACTGCTGAATACTAGGCAAGCTAAAATCTTCCATGAGTCTAATATGATAATAGTAATATATTAGTCCCCATTATTTTCCCTATTAAATGAGGATGGTTTCTGAAGTCATCTGGGAACCTCTGAAAGCCTGTCAAGGAGACATCATGTGAAGGAAACTAGAAAACCCTTCTTTTCTGAATCCCTAGAGCTGTCCATCCCTGGGACTGCCCTGCATCCCACCTTACTGAGCCTTCTCTGCAACAGGCTAACCAAGGGAAAAAAAGCATTGTCAAGTTCCATGAATCTTGCTGATTTATGATTGTATCACTGCAAGACAGAGAGATATTTGGCCATTCCCAGACACTTTTGTTTATTCCTTCTAGAATTTCTCTTCTCGTTCCCTTTAATTGCAGTTTTCCCAATACTTTGGCTACCCTGAGTGTGACAACTCATGCCTGAATTATGTCCTTAGGTGATTAAGAAGAAATATTCAACAGATGGAGCTGAAATCATCTTACTGACCGACGGGGAGGACAACACTATAAGTGCATGCTTTGACAAGGTGAAACAAAGCGGAGCCATCATCCACACAGTTGCCCTGGGGCCATCTGCAGCACAAGAACTAGAGGAGATGTCAAAAATGACAGGTGAAGGGTGGCCTGCGGAGTCCCACTGTATTTTCTCTTCCAGTGGACTTTGAGCTCCAGGGTACTGGGGAGTAGGGGAGGGGGAGGGCGAGGAGACATGGGGTTATCCTACTGACCAATCAGCTGCCCTTTCCCCCAAATGACTTTAGAACTGGCTCCACTCGTTTATTCTAATGCCTTATTTCTAGGATTAGGGCAGTCTGGAGAAGATGGGACCAGCACACCACTTGGGACTCTCTTCCCAGATACCTTAGAAAGATTGGAAAGAATCTAATAGGTTAACTAGGAGCTATTCACTTCCAGTTGGCAGCTGACCAAGAGACCCTGGGGAGACAGAGGACAAGCCACTAACCATATAATACCATGATACACGTGCTCTGTTAGTAATAGAGGGTACAGTGAGCACAAAGAAGGGAGCCCAGACATCATCTGGGTGGGGAAGAAGTGTACAGGAAGGTGACATCTGAACTGGGACTTGAACAAGAAGTAGCAGGGGAAAAACAAAGTGCCTGCTGAACCACACAGAAGGTCACTCTGAAAATATAGAATGTAATGCAGTTTCTTTGTAAAACATTCATATATTGTACTTCACCTTCCATATGCACATAGTTAAAGTAGATCCCACCTGAACTATTCTTCAGCAGAGTGGGTTTTTATTACTTTAAATTTGTTTAACCTAGGGCCAGAATTATGGATATCAATTGCTGAATTGTCCTCTGAGCCAGCTAAAACAACAGACTGTTTGCTCCTAACAGTATTTGTCTTATGCTGGGATTTCTAGAAGCAGAGCCTGAGAAAGGGATTTAGGTGCATGTGATTTACAGAGGGAGAGCTCTCAAGTGAAAGGGGCAGTAAGAAACTAAGCACAGATGTGAATTAGGAGGCCAGCTGAAGCCTGACCTCACAGGAGGCTCTGGATCTAGAAATGCAAAACAGATTTGGTCCAGTCTTCAAAGACAGACCATTGTACCACTGTGTCCATCAGTCAGTGGTTAAAAAATGTCAGGGCAGGGCAGGGGTGAGTGGGGTATGCTGTTCTTTAGCTAGGGTGGCCCCATTTTGTAAGGCAATTTTCTGAAAAGGAGGAAGCTACGGTGGCTCAGTGGTTAAAGTGCCTGCCTTTGATACAGGAGACCCAGGTTCAATCCCTGGGTTGGGAAGATCCCCTGGAGAAGGAAATGGCAATCCACTCCAGTATTCTTGCCTGGAGAATCCCATGGACAGAGAAGCCTACCTAGTAGGTTACAGTCCATGGGGTCGCAAAGAGTTGGACACGACTGAGTGACTTCACCTCACCTCACCTCATATGCTATTTGGCTAACACTCAGAGCTGCTGGGGAGAGATGCATTAGTCTAGGTAAGGGGATCTGGGTGACCTGGGTGAGGCACCAACAGGATGACCAACACACCCTCCTCAGATTTTAGATGTCACTAAGAGTTTAAAAGTGCCTTAACATCAACTATCTCAGTTACACCTGTTCAAAATAGGTGTAGACTACATGGCTGGTATATCATCTCATGTTTACTACATATAATACTTTTCTGTAACTATCACTTGTCAGTTATTTCTTCCTGCTATAACATACACATTTTTTTCTGATTTTAAGAGAAAGCTTGAAAGTCAAGCTCGATAAGATTATGTGTAAAATAAGAATAAATCAAAACACTTGCAGTGGGGCTTAATGGCTCGTATGAAAGTGCATGACCTTTGAAACACAAGATTTATATTACTAGTTTTGGTCTTTTGGAGAGTCTTAACTGCTTTGCAGAGGGCTGAAGCAGCCAAATGACGATGTTGCTGAAGGATTTGTTTAGTAGGATTAACTATTATTAATAGTATCAGCTTCTGAGCTAATCTGGATACCTATTTAATGTTAATCTATTAATACTAATACTTTACTAGCATAAAAAGAGTAAGTATTTTGTGTATTTTATGTTAACAATTGCTAAAATGTTGCAAATATTTGTTTTCTAGAAAATAACTTCTGATAAAATAATTGCATTCTAGGAGGTTTGCAGACATATGCTTCAGATCAGATTCAGAACAATGGCCTCATGGATGCTTTTGCGGCCCTTTCATCAGGAAACAAAGCTGTCTCCCAGCACTCCATTCAGGTCAGAGTTCCTCCTCAGTTTTTTTGTTAAAAACCACAGCCAAGAGAGGGAATTTCATGGTTATGAGTTTTAAGTTCCACATTCCTCTAGTAATGAGTTAAAATTAAAATAGAAGCTTCAGCCTGATATTAGCCATTATTTCTAAAATGCAACAGTATTCCTTTAAACAAGGCAATCAGTGCTTCTAATTTGGAAACATTACTAAGTGACTTACTCTTAGAAACCATCAACATAAAATGTAATGGGTCCAAGAATTCTTTTTTAACATATGTTAACAAGCACCCATAGCAATATAATTGGCCCAGAATTGTCTTTGGAGAAGATCATCTCAATATAAATTATCTGGAACAACTGTTCAGCGATTACTTGGTCTTTTTTTCCATTACCTCAAATCCCTGATATTTGTCAAGATTTTCCTGTAAAGAGTGGAAAGTGATTTGTACTGTGAAAAGCCCATGTGGTCAGTCCAGACACCTGGATCCTGTTCCTGGATCTGTCATCAACTGTGACCATGGGCAAAGAACTTCACCTCTCTGGACTTAAGTTCTCAGCCAGACATGAACCAGTAAACTTCTGCAGTCCCTTCTGGTTCTAGAATTTCAAGAAAACAGAATTTTCTTTCAAAAGTCTTGGGACAATAAAAAAAAATGGACAAATATATTAAGCCCTCTTTCCTAATGGCTGTAAAAATTATTCATGTGAATCTTTAAACCAGAGAGAGTGAACAATCAGCACCACACCTGTGTGAGTTGTAACTTTTATTGTGAATGAAAGTAAAAAGAATGTAAATCAAAGCCAAATAATGACCTGTTCTACATTACAGGGAATTGTAATCAATACTCTGTAATGGCCTATATGGGAAAATAATCTATATGTGCTTCTCTGGTGGCTCAGTGGCAAAGAATCTCTCTGCAATGCAGGAAACATGAATTCAATCCCTGGAGAAGTAAATGGCAACCCACTCTAGTATTCTTACCTGGAAAATGCCATGTACAGAGGAGCCTGGCGGGTTATAGTCCATGGGGTCACAACAGAATTAGGAACTAAATACGACATAGGTGTATATATAACTGATTCACTTTGCTGTACTCCTGAAACTGACACAACACTGTAAATCAACTATACTCCAATGAAAAAATTTTAAAGCCAAATAATGTCAGATTTCAAAACAATAGGCTTTTTAGTTTATCAGTGTAGCATTTATTCAGTCAAACAATATAGCAGTTACACTCATTTACTAGTTCAGATTTAGAATATTAAACCCAAGAGCCTGATTTGAACACAGGAGGAATGTGTCTTAGAAAAGTAATTAAACTGATTAATGAGCAAGTTCACAGTCAGGCAGTTTCTGCCCATTATTTTTATATTTAAGAAACCTAAAAGGGAGGGAGATTGAGACATGAGTAGGACTCATTTCCCCACCTGTCATAAGAACAACATCTAAGGGCCCCTTGCTTTCTTCACATCTTAGATCATGATCTATTTTCAAAACTAGAAAGTTGGGCTCGATGACCAGACCATCCTATCTTCTAACAGATATTTGTTTAAAGACCATAAATAATTAACTAGGAGATAATCCTGAAAAATCATACTTTGTACAAAGTCTGGTTAGCCCTTCCCTACTTCAGCCCCTGTTCTACTGCTCCTTCATTCTTCTCCAGATAACAAATCAGCCTTGGGCATTGACTTATTTCACTTACCTTCACAGGTACTGCGATAATAATTGACCTAGGACTTAGTTATTTGCAAGGCAAACAATCCAGATGTGGGTTGAAATGAGTCCTAGTTAGTCCCCTTAAGGGTTTAAGTCCAGTAATAAGATAAGATGTACAGTATGCTGGTAGGTATCAAGCAAAGCACACTGTGAGGACATCAAAGGATTGATGGAAACAAGATCCACTCACAGATTAGAGAATGAAACTAGGGTTTCTGGGGAAGGATGGGAGGAAGGGATAGTTAGAGAGTTTGGGATTGACATGTACACACTGCTATATTTATAATGGACCTACTGTATAGCACACAGAACTCTGTTCCATGTTATGTGGCAACCTGGATGGGAGGGGAGTTTGGGGAAGAATGGATACATGTGTATGTGTGGCTGAGTCCCTTCATTGTTCACCTGAAACCATCACACCATTGTTCGTTAATTGGCTATACCCCAATACAAAATTGAAAGTTTTCCAAAAAAATAAAGATACTGTGGGAGATCAAAGGAGGGACAGATTATTCTTTGCTGGTGAGATGGACATCAAGTGACTTTGAAATTGAGTTTTGAAGGGTAGGTAAGGCTTAGACAAATGGAGATGAATGTATAGATTTCCAGGAAAAGCAGAGATTGTGGTAGTCAGAGAGTCAGAGATTCATGAAGATCATAAGAGGAAGTGATCTTGTTTGGGTGTCAGAATCAACATTATGGAAGCTAAGGCTGGAAAAGTCATTTATGACTGGATCATTAAAAAAAAGAATTGGATCATAATAGGTACTAAACATCAAACCAAGTTCTTAGGTATCACTGAGGTATTTTTAATGGGGTGATTAACAGTTGGAGGCAAAATGGGAGCTATTATGTGATGGGAGCTATATTCTCCAGAAAGTAAAGACTTGTATACTTACTTTACAGCTTGAGAGTAGGGGATT
The DNA here is from genome assembly GCA_006410735.1 of Raphicerus campestris. Lineage (NCBI taxonomy): Eukaryota > Metazoa > Chordata > Mammalia > Artiodactyla > Bovidae > Raphicerus > Raphicerus campestris. Next base: position 45,530 of record SJYW01024070.1, read on the forward strand.
AACCCTCCAGAACAGTCAGTGGATGAATGGCACAGTGACTGTGGACAGCACTGTGGGGAAAGACACTTTGTTTCTCATCACTTGGACAACTGATCTTCCCCAAATCCTTCTCTGGGATCCCAGTGGAAACAAACAAGATGGCTTTGTAGTGGATACAAACACCAAAATGGCCTACCTCCAAATCCCAGACATTGCCAAGGTATGAGCTCATCTTTTTTCCTTCTCACAGTTTGATAAGATAAAATAAAATTTTTACAGAATAAATACAGCTTTTTAAATGATAGTGGCTGCTTTAAAAAAAAGAGTGTTGAATGAAAGAGAACAAGGAAAAAACTCCATTCAGTGGAAATCACTCAGTGTGACAACAAGTCTCTTCAGTTCAGTTGCTCAATTGTGTCTGACTCTTTGCAACCCCATGGACTGCAGCATGTGAGGCTTCCCTGTCCATCACCAACTCCTGGAGCTTACTCAAACTCATGTCTATCTAGTCAATGATGCCATCCAACCATCTCATCCTCTGTCATCCCCTTCTCCTCCTGCCTTCAATCTTTCCCAACATCAGGGTCTTTTCCAATGAGTCAGTTCACATCAGGTGGATAAAGTAATGGAGTTTCAGCCTCAGCATCAGTCTTTCCAATGAATATTCAGGACTGATTTCCTTTATAATGGACTGGTTGGATCTCCTTGTAGACCTAGGGCCTCTCAAGAGTCTTTTCCAATACCATAGTTCAAAAGTATCAATTCTATGGTGTGCAGCTTTCTTTATAGTCCAACTTTAAAACCCATACATGACCACTGGAAAAACCATAGCCTTGACTAGTTGGACCTTTGTTGGCAAAGTAATGCCTCTGCTTTTTAATATGCTATCTAAGTTGGTCATAGCTATAGTCAAGAAAAAGGAAATCGGTGATATTTTCTCCAGGTATTAAAAGGAGAACCTTCAAATTACATAGCAGCTGATACTTTGGCATAATGAAAACTATTTCATCTATTAATCCTGCTCTTGAGAAACCAATGTTTTGATAAGGACATGACTTTCAAACCTCATTTTTCCCAACTAGAATTTTCTTGGCAGTAAGAACCATGTGATTAGTCCAAACATACCAAAGTTTCCCTTGACTAAGAGAGTATGAAAAACCTTCTTAGATCTATTTGTAACGTACATATATCAGATGAGCTCTTCCTATAGTTGGCATTGAAGTCAGTCTGTCATTGAAATTTATTAACTGGAAATGTCTCCATTTTTTTTTTTTTTTTTTTTTTTTGTTGNTCTTAGATCTATTTGTAACGTACATATATCAGATGAGCTCTTCCTATAGTTGGCATTGAAGTCAGTCTGTCATTGAAATTTATTAACTGGAAATGTCTCCATTTTTTTGGCTAGATTGGCATTTGGAAATACAGCCTACAAGCAAGCTCCCAAACCCTGACTTTGACTGTCACCTCCCGTGCATCAAGTGCTACTTTGCCTCCAGTTACAGTGACCTCTAAAATGAACAAAGACACAGGCAAATTCCCTAGCCCTATGGTAGTTTATGTAAAGATTCACCAAGGAACCAAGCCAATTCTCAGGTCCAAGGTCACAGCCCTGATAGAATCAGTGGATGGGAAAACAGTTACCTTGGAATTACTGGACAACGGAGCAGGTAACCACCCCAGGAACTGGACACATTTTTCTTTTTCAGGAAACACCAAGCAACAGCAGGAGGGCACTGGGGTTGTGGTTGGGAGAGCTCTCTGCCTCTCTACAACTCCTATATTTCAAAATGTTGAAAGTGCAAAAAAGTTGTCAATGGGCATTCCAACCCTCTCAGAAAAGGAAAGGAGGAAAATTAATAGCCATTTTGTGTTAGGAGTTTGTGATAGATGGATAGATAGATAGATCTTCATTTCTTACCTTCACTACACACTTTTGAGGTATTATGATCCCTACATTACAGATGAAGAAAGAGGCTTTAACATTTGGAAAACAGCAGAGATGGATTCAAGTATTGTTATATGTGACTCCCCTATCTATGTGAATTCTATATTATCTTGCCCAAAGTGAAAAGTCTATTATTTTTATATTTAAGAATTCTAACAGGGTGAGAAAAAGAAAATTCTACATTTATTTTAGAAGGAACTTGACTATTTACTATAAAACAAGTAACTTTATTAAAACAAATTCTGTAAATGAATTTTCTACCTAAACCTATTCTTGGTAAAAGTCATAAATTTTAAGAAAATAATCATACAACATTTTTTCTCTCACCAGTAACATACAGTAATTCAATTCAGTTCAACAGATACTTATTGAGTATCTTTGTGCTATGTTGGATTTAACAGAGACGCATGACTTGATCTCTGATTTCAAAAAGAAAGATAATTCAAGAGGACAAGATGTATGCATCTGAAATTACACACACACAAAATGGTAAAAGAAGTATACCTCATCCTTAACTCAGTCAAATCTTAATTCCTTCATTTCTCTGTCAAGGTGCTGATGCTACTAAGGATGATGGTATCTACTCAAGGTATTTTACAGCTTATGATACAAATGGTAGATACAGTGTGAAAGTGTGGGCTCTGGGAGGAGTCAACACAGCCTCTCAGAAGGTATCACCCCAGCAGAATGGAGCCATGTACATACCTGGCTGGATTGAGAATGGTGAGTAATCTATAACAACATCCTAAGCTTGAGTTAAAGGCTTGGAATCAAGGGAAAACCAAAACCAGAGGAGAGAATGGTGCAGAATTAAATCAGTTTCTCAACCTTGCCATTTCTGACATTTTGGCCACATAATTCTTTATTGTGGAGGGCTGTCCTGTGCCTTGTGAGGTGTTCAGCAACACTTCTGGCCTCTATTTCCTAGACATCAGAAGCAGCCCTCACAGTCATGACAATCAAACATATGTCCAGACATCATTCACTGTTCTCTAGGTAACAACATAGCACCTAGTTAAGCCATCGGATTGAGGATAGATTTTGACCGCCTTGGTTCAATTCCAGCCTTCTACCAGATAAAGTATTTCAGGTTCTCTCTTGAGCTTTGTCTGTCTCACTTGTAAAATAGGTAATAATAGTAACTACCTCATGGAATGGTTATGATGAATAAATAAGAAAATGCATCTTAATAAGCTATTGACAGTAAACAAGAACCCCACAGAGTGAACAGGTCAGGGATTTTTAGAATTTCAGGATGACTTTTATACAAATTTTCAGCAAGAATGTGAAGCAAATTGGAATTGCTACATTAACTAGATTTCCATGCATTCATTGAGAAAATCAAGTCTTTCAAAAGCACACCATTTTAGAACCCCCAACATAAAACATTGTGTGAGAAACTACAATCTAATAAGAAAGATAAAACACAAATATGGAGAGGAAGAGAAAGAGTCAAAGAATAAATAATCAAGGCAATTCTTGAATCCCAGCCAAATAATTAAGAAATAAATAGGAAAGACAAGAAAACCTACAGCATTACCTAGGTGGAAGAGACTGCTTGATGAAGTCTGAGCAGGTTTAAAGCAGAGGTAGTATTTAGACTGATGGTGTGGCAGGTTAAGATTGGGATAAGGCAGTAGGATAGCAAAACCATAGGATAGGGCGGGAGGTGGAAGGGAGGTTCAAGAGGGAAGGGATTTATGTATACCTATGGCTGANAATGGTGCAGAATTAAATCAGTTTCTCAACCTTGCCATTTCTGACATTTTGGCCACATAATTCTTTATTGTGGAGGGCTGTCCTGTGCCTTGTGAGGTGTTCAGCAACACTTCTGGCCTCTATTTCCTAGACATCAGAAGCAGCCCTCACAGTCATGACAATCAAACATATGTCCAGACATCATTCACTGTTCTCTAGGTAACAACATAGCACCTAGTTAAGCCATCGGATTGAGGATAGATTTTGACCACCTTGGTTCAATTCCAGCCTTCTACCAGATAAAGTATTTCAGGTTCTCTCTTGAGCTTTGTCTGTCTCACTTGTAAAATAGGTAATAATAGTAACTACCTCATGGAATGGTTATGATGAATAAATAAGAAAATGCATCTTAATAAGCTATTGACAGTAAACAAGAACCCCACAAAGTGAACAGGTCAGGGATTTTTAGAATTTCAGGATGACTTTTATACAAATTTTCAGCAAGAATGTGAAGCAAATTGGAATTGCTACATTAACTAGATTTCCATGCATTCATTGAGAAAATCAAGTCTTTCAAAAGCACACCATTTTAGAACCCCCAACATAAAACATTGTGTGAGAAACTACAATCTAATAAGAAAGATAAAACACAAATATGGAGAGGAAGAGAAAGAGTCAAAGAATAAATAATCAAGGCAATTCTTGAATCCCAGCCAAATAATTAAGAAATAAATAGGAAAGACAAGAAAACCTACAGCATTACCTAGGTGGAAGAGACTGCTTGATGAAGTCTGAGCAGGTTTAAAGCAGAGGTAGTATTTAGACTGATGGTGTGGCAGGTTAAGATTGGGATAAGGCAGTAGGATAGCAAAACCATAGGATAGGGCGGGAGGTGGAAGGGAGGTTCAAGAGGGAAGGGATTTATGTATACCTATGGCTGAGCCATGTTGACACACAGCAGAAACCAACACAATATTGTAAAGCAATTATCCTCCAATTTAAAATTAAACACACACACACACATACAAAATCAATTCCAGGACAAGTGTGTTTATAAAAAATAAATTGTGGAAGCTATCCCACTAAATATCCAGGAAATAAATATATGTGAGATAAAGAACAATGATTCTCTTTGCTTTTCCCCCTCTGATGTGACCTGATTTGGGAACTTTACAACAAATAAAGTAAGTTTTGTGTGTTGGAAGAAAGAAGGGAAATGTAAGAAGAGGGCAACTCAGTGACAAAACAGAGAGAAGTATAGCCATTTCATGGTGTTGTCTTAACTGAGGTTTTTAATGCAGGTGAAGTAAAATGGAATCCACCAAGACCTGAAATTAACAAGGATCAAGGCAAGCAAGTATGTTTCAGCAGAGCGTCCTCGGGAGGTTCATTTGTGGCCACCGATGTTCCACAGGCCCCCATACCTGATCTCTTTCCACCGTGTAAAATCACTGACCTGAAGGCAAAAATCCAAGGGGACAAACTCATTAATCTGACGTGGACGGCTCCTGGGGATGATTATGATCATGGAAGAGGTAAGCTGAATGTGGTATGGACCCTGTAAAGGAGTTTAGCAGCCAAGCAGAGGGCCAGAGGGAGGAAGGCAGGCAGGTGTGCTGTGATGCATGTTGAGGGCAGAAGGCAGGAGAGACCTGGGATGTCCTCTGAAATGACAGTTTAAGACTTTTAAACATGAGAAGTTTGGAATCTGAACAACTGGCCTATATAGGTATAAGATATTTCATCCAGGAATAGGCAATCCTCAGTTTTTCTCTGAAATCTTGCCAAGCTGTGCTTTAATAGACCTCATTTTCAGTAATGTCTCTTGAAGAGAACTGGGAATAGAGCATAAATACTGTGGAGCAGAGCTGTCTTTTGGAAGAAACCTCAGATTTTTTTCTCTCAAAGGATGGTCTGTGGATTGCAGCATGGGCATCACATGAATGCCAGTTAGAAGTGCAGAACTGGGTCTACTGAACCAGAATCTGCATTTTAAGATCCCTGGATGATGTGTGCGTACATTCAAGTTTGAGAAGCACAAATAATAAAATAATAAGCAGTAATTATCTCCTCTCTCAGTCAGATGCTATGGCCAGAAATAATTACCTAAGCTTTAAGTCAAGCCTGATCCAGTTTAACATTTATCACTCTGTCATAATACAAAAGGGCACAGGATATAAAAATTTAAATGTAAAAAAGATACTAGTGCTTATAAAAATGGATCATCAATTTCATTTATTCATTGGTATTTTATAGAGTGGTGATATTGTTTCTAACAGATTTTTAAAAACTTTGACTTGAGGATTACAAATCACATCCTTTTTTTAAATTATGTTTTAGCTGACAAGTACATCATTAGAATAAGCACAAATGTTCTTGAGCTCAGAGACAAGTTCAATGAATCGCTTCAAGTGAACACTACTGATCTCATCCCAAAGGAGGCCAACTCAGAGGAAGTCTTTGTGTTTAAACCAGAAACCATCACTTTTACAAATGGCACGGATCTCTTCATTGCTATACAGGCTGTTGATAAGGTCAGCCTCAAGTCAGAAATCTCCAACATTGCACAAGTATCTTTGTTTATTCCCCCAGAGATTCCTCCAGAGAAACCAAGTCCTTCTCTTCCTTGTCCTGATATTAATATCAACAGCACCATTCCTGGTATTCACATTTTAAAAATTATGTGGAAGTGGCTAGGAGAATTACAAATTTCCTTGGGCTGAGTTTTCCTGAGATAAGTCATTCATCCTTCTTTTGATTATAAAAATTTATAAAATGTATTTTAGATTTCCTGTATGAGGCAATTTAATGAAATAAAATACTAAAAACTGGATACACATGCATAAAAAGTATGTATTCAAATCCAAAAATTTAATCATTGCTCACTTATTATTTGAGTACAGAAAGAAGGGGTACTTGCATCAATAAATGGAAATATGTTTAATTTGATTTGAGGAATTTTGCCAGTTATAAAAGAACGTGTAATTACATTGAAATATGCCAGAAATGACCAACTAGGTCAAACTATTTAAATATAAAAGGCATGTTCAATATTATATAGCAACATAAATGGGAAAAGAATTTGAAAATGAATAGGTACATGAATATGTATAACTGAATTACTTTGCTGTACATCTGAAACTAACACATTGCTAATCATCTATACTCCAAAACAAAATAAAAAGTTAAAATAAATAAATATAAAATTCATGACTTGTCATAGAAGAGATTTGGACCAACATTACCAGGATTGTATATTATTTTTTCTAGATTTGGGCAAAGATGATGCATTTAAGAAAGAGATTGCATTGTAGCTTCCCTAGTGGTTCATCTGGTAAAGAATCCTCCTGCAACACAGGAGACCTCGGTTCAGTCCCTGGGTTTGGAAGATCTCCTGGAGAAGGGAATGGCTACCCACTCCAGTATTCTGACCTGGAAAATTCAGTCCACGGGGTTGCAAAGAGTTGGGACACGGCTGAGCAACTTTCACTTTCACTTTGCATTGTGGAAGGAAATAACAGCATGGTAAAGGCTCCAGAGGCACAGAAATGTATGCAATGTGCATGCAAATATAAAAGATGCCTAAAGCCACAGTGGTGGCACATACAGTAAAAAAGTAGGTTCAGGCCAGGTGTGAAGGAAAGTGATTGAGACACATTTACTGTATACTTTGTGCCAAGTGTCCTACTAATGCCTTATATGCATTATATTATGTAATGCAATTCAGTTCATTCAGCAAATATTCATTAGCTGACCACTATATTCCAGGCTTATGCTAGGNTAAATATAAAAGGCATGTTCAATATTATATAGCAACATAAATGGGAAAAGAATTTGAAAATGAATAGGTACATGAATATGTATAACTGAATTACTTTGCTGTACATCTGAAACTAACACATTGCTAATCATCTATACTCCAAAACAAAATAAAAAGTTAAAATAAATAAATATAAAATTCATGACTTGTCATAGAAGAGATTTGGACCAACATTACCAGGATTGTATATTATTTTTTCTAGATTTGGGCAAAGATGATGCATTTAAGAAAGAGATTGCATTGTAGCTTCCCTAGTGGTTCATCTGGTAAAGAATCCTCCTGCAACACAGGAGACCTCGGTTCAGTCCCTGGGTTTGGAAGATCTCCTGGAGAAGGGAATGGCTACCCACTCCAGTATTCTGACCTGGAAAATTCAGTCCACGGGGTTGCAAAGAGTTGGGACACGGCTGAGCAACTTTCACTTTCACTTTGCATTGTGGAAGGAAATAACAGCATGGTAAAGGCTCCAGAGGCACAGAAATGTATGCAATGTGCATGCAAATATAAAAGATGCCTAAAGCCACAGTGGTGGCACATACAGTAAAAAAGTAGGTTCAGGCCAGGTGTGAAGGAAAGTGATTGAGACACATTTACTGTATACTTTGTGCCAAGTGTCCTACTAATGCCTTATATGCATTATATTATGTAATGCAATTCAGTTCATTCAGCAAATATTCATTAGCTGACCACTATATTCCAGGCTTATGCTAGGTCTTGAATACAAAAAGATGAGTAAGATTTGGCCTTCTTCTTACAGGCAATAAAGAACATGTGAGGATAAATCACGAGTGCTATGACTGAGTAGTGTGGGGAGGGAGGTTTTGGGGACTACATGAAGGACTAAACAAAACTGGAAGAGAATACTGTCATGACTGATGAAAGGGGAAGGGGAAGAAAAGGAAAAAAGGACGAATAGACTTAGCAATATGACAGTTCCCATCAAGGACTAATCAAACATTCCAGTGCCTCCAAGCGCAAGTATTCTTGTAAAGTTGTTTCAGATTCCCAGTTTATTAGCACAGTGAGTTTAATGTTCAGATGACTCTCTGAAAACAAAACATCTAGAAGATTGTTTCTACATAGACTCTAGATTGATTAATTTATTTATAGATATTCTTAAAAGAAAGATTCAAAAATTTCAAAACAGGATTTGAGGCACCTTAAAGATACATACAATAAGTATGTTTAAAAATTAAGAAAATAAAGAAATGGAAAAAAGTTAAAGTGTTAGTTGCTCAGTTGTGTCTGACTCTTTGAGACCTCATAGTCTGTAGCCCACCAGGCTCCTCATGGGATTCCCCAGGCAAGAATACTGGAGTGGGCTACCATTCCCTTCTCTAGGGTATTTTCCTGATCCAGGGATCAAACCCAAACCTCCTGCATTGCATGTGGGATTCTCTGTGATCTGAACCACCAGGGAAGCCCAGAAGAAAGTAAATGTATGATAAAAACTAGAGGAAACTTTAGCATATGAAAAGTCAAATATAATGTTCTGTTCAATTGCTGTCTCCAGGTCACACATTTATGTTGAACATCCAAGTAGGCAGAACAAAGATTAACAGTCTACAGTGAAAAAACAAAACAAAACAAAAACATAGGTTCAAGAGGAGCATGACTTTCTCTGTTTGAGACCCAAGTGAAGTTTCATCTACAGGTCCTCAGTGAGTTAGGGTACTGTGATGTTAAGGACAGCAGCTTCAGAAACATCCATATAATAATCACAAGTTTAATATAGCACTGATCAAACCATCCTTCACTGTAATCATTTTTCACTGGGGGGTTACAACACATTCCAGCATTGTACAGGAAAGACTGTTATACAGGGGCCCAAGCAATGCAAAACTAGCAAATAGTTCTTGGGTTTGCTCCAAAGGCAAAATCTGAAATGAATAGATTGTATGTCCTTTAGTCTAAAAAAGACTAGTTTTTCTTATGTTTAAGTTTGTTATAATAGAACAGCAGAGAGTTCTGAGGATAGAAAAACAGTGATATCCTAACATTCATTACTGTTCCATACTAAAATTCAGTACTGTTTATTGAGTACACATCTAGGTACTTTACCAGCCAGACAGACAGAAGATCAGATTGTAGTCTTTTTCTGAAAGTTATGAAACCAAACTAGGTTGCTTCCAAGTCCTGGCTATTATAAACAGTGCTACAGTGAACATGGAGGTACATGTGTCTCTTTCAGTTCTGGTTTCCTCAGTGTGTATGCCCAGCAGTGGGATTGCTGGGTTGTATGTCAGTTCTATTTCCAGTTTTTTTAAGGAATCTCCACATTGCTCTCCATAGTGGCTGTACTACTTTGCATTCCCACCAACAGTGTAAGAGGGTTCCGTTTTTGCCACACCCTCTCCAGCATTCATTGTTTGTAGACTTTTTGATGGCAGCCATTCTAACCAACATGAGATTGTACCTCATTGTGGTTTTGATTTGCATTTCTCTGAGCAGCAGGTGAATGGATAAGGAGGTTGTGGTACATATACACAATGGAGTATTACTCAGCTATTAAAAAAAGAACACATTTGAGTCAGTTCTAAGGAGGCAGATGAAACTGGAGCCTATTATACAGAGCGAAGTAAGCCAGAAAGAGAAACACCAATACAGTATATTAACACATATATATGGAATTTAGAAAGATGGTAACAATGACCCTATATGCAAGACAGCAAAAGAGACACAGATATAAAGAACAGACTGGACTATGTGGGAGAAGGTGTGGGTGGGATGATTTGAGAGAATAGCACTGAAACATGTATATTACCATATGTAAAATAGATGGCCAGTGCAAATGCGATGCATGAAGCAGGGCACCCAAAGCTGGTGCTCTGAGACAACCCAGAGGGATGGGGTAGGGAGGGAGGCTGGAGGAGGGTTCAGGATGGCGGGACACATGTACACCCAAGGCTGACTCATGTTAATATATGGCAAAACCCACAACAATCTCATAAAGTAATTAGTAATTAGGCTATTTAGCCTTAAACAAGGAGAAGGCAATGGCACCCCACTCCAGTACTCTTGCCTGGAAAATCCCAGGGACGGAGGAACCTGGTAGGCTGCAGTCCATGGGGTCGCTGGGAGTCGGACACGACTGAAGTGACTTAGCAGCAGCAGTAGCAGCAGCCTTAAACAAATTAATTAAAAAAAAAAAAACTAGGGCACATGCTTGGCTAGAGGACCTGCCCCATATGGACAAATGGGTGGGTCTGAGGCCCCAGTTCATCCCCATAAAATATGGCTGCCATGGGTTTAGCCTGGAGAATTTCTAGGATGTCTCTCACTAAGACTGCAGTTTCCCATTTGGGTGAATTTAATGGGATGTACCTTGGGATATAGTGAGAAACTGCATAGAAATGTATGATGTTACTTCAGGGAAAGGAGGTAAATATCAGCATGTAGATAAGACAAAGTAGAGAACAGCAGAGAAAAACATTCTTATGTACTCTGGATTATAAAGTAGATCATTGCAAAATGGATCTGGATTGTCACATGTGATTTAAAAAAAAAAATCTTGCTTTATGCCATCATTATCCCACAATGATCTTAGTTTTGTTTTTAGTTTCTGATAGGTCAATTAAGTGGGTAGGTAAATCTGATAAATATATTCTAGGCATTGGTCACTTTGGATTTTCAAATAAAGGCTGTGTCCTACCTAGACTTTCTCATCTAGAACCACGGTTTTATCTTGCTTCCTCTTCCTCCTTCACTTAACTGAGCCTAAACTCTTATAGGTAGACTTCCTTTTTCTAGGAGAGGCTGCAACTTTTCCCAATATCCAAGTACCAGGGTTTGGCTGAGAGAATTATTTCTGAGCTCCCCTCTGCAACTTCTGAACTAGGTCATTACTCCTAAGGTATCATTTTTAAGTCTCAATCCTTCACCATTGATCTATACTATCCTTTATCCCTTATTTTCTCTGTTGTCTACTAATCTCACCCAAGACACTCTTGCCCCCTTACCCCTTAAAATCATTCTGCCTGGTATCAGAATCTGTATGAAACAGACAATCAATATCTTAGCTTCAAAATTCCTTGATCTTCACCCCATCTCCACTAATGTTACCAAACTATTGGATTGGATCATAAATAAAAATGGGAAAATATTGCAATTCCATATAGTTTGACCTAATACTTCCAAGGCCACATTCTAGACAATATTAAGCATATTATGTACCTGAGGCATTCATTTATATATTTTAAAGTACCTGCACTGTATCTTAATCACTCTGTTAGATGACAAGTATAAATGGATAAGCAACCCAGGTAAGGTTTTTATTCTCAAAAATTTTATAGCCAGCCAGCATGTAAACAAGCAAGTAGACAATTAACATACATAGTATATAGGCACTACTTTAGGGAAAACATCTATTTTAAGAATCCATGGTTTGGTAACTAATCCCCATGTAGTATCTGACAGAGGGAGCAATGCTTCCACTTTCATAATGTCTGGTTATAAGTTTAAAATAAAGAGGGAAAACCAACAAAAGAAAAGGAAAAAAATAATCCTAATCAAATTTCTGTTTCTGCTAATATTACTACATATTACATGTTGGGACCTAATTCTTTTCATTTGCTCATTGATAGTTTGTTGAGATCAAGGCCAGCAAGAGAATTAGAGAGAGGGAATATAAACACTATGTTTTTAAAAATTATACTTAAAAAAACTAGCTGACATATGGCCTTAATAGATTCCACCTGCCCCAACAATTTTACAGTTTAGACTTTTGAAGAAATGCCAAAATGTTTCCAAAGAACAAACTTTCCAAAGTGTGTTTGTTAGAATGATTCACTAAAACAAAAAAAGACTAATTAACAAAACAGAGTTCAACGAGGCTTATAGTAAAATGTCACAGAAACAAGGATGGCAATCCAGGAAAGAACTTAATAATGAGAACAGGAAATCAATTGAATTAGGAACCCTAAGCAATGCACAATTATCATAATTGAGAAAAATCAAAATTTTACCTAGATCCCAGCATCCAGTGCAAAAAGGGAAACATTAAAAGGTTCTTCTTAGTGTTTTTAACGATCATAGAGATACATACTGTCCTAAGTTTTAAAGTAATTCCAAATTCATTAGGAAAAAAGACAAAAAGCATATGAGGAACTGCAGAATGCACAGCACAATTCAAACTGCAGAGGGCACACCAAGCTCATGCATAATTCTGGCAGTCCCTGAACCGCAGCTAATCTGACTCACAGGGCATGGCTATGGGACCCAAGGCAGCACTTTAGGGATCCAAGCAATCAGTCTATTTAGAGCAGGGGCTTAGTATCTGGGGACTGGAAAGCAGAATACCACCACTCTCACTATCACTCTTGCTACCTGAGGGTTAGAGAAGACGTAGAGGTGTAGGGCAGGCGGGGGTAAGCAGGGCCTTTCCAAGAAAACGGTGCTACCTTAACATCATTGGTGGTGCTAGTGGTAAAGAACTTGCCTGCCAATGCACAAGACAGGAATTCGATTCCTGGAACCAGAGATCCCCTGGAGAAGGGCATGGCAACCCACTGCAGTACTCTTGCCTGGAGAACACCATGGACAGAGGAGCCTGGTAGGCTACAGCCATAGAGTTGTGAAGAGTCGGACATGATTAAAGCAACTGAGCACAGACTGGATTTTTACTGAGTTTCAGGCACTAAGTGCTTTGCAAATTCACATCCAGAACCTCCCCTAATATTTAAGATGCCTGAGGCAAAATTAAAAGTGGAGATCAACATACCATGTCTCTAAATATGCAACTATAAATCAGGCTAACAAGCTATTAAATGTGTTTATCTTCTGTCTAGACAAATAACACTTTCATAATGACTTGAAGCCCAGATTCAAATTTGCAGCTATTAGACCCCTCTCAATGTCATGCTGATACATGGCTGCTCAAGAACAGATGGGCCACGGGGCACCCATTTTCCTTCCTACTGTCCCCAACTCCAGTCCTCACTTGAGGGGCCTCATGTACATGTGTGTGGCCCCCCGCAGCCCACACAACACACCAATAGCTGTCCTTTGTACTCTCAGGCCTAGAAACGCACACACCCTGATTTGATGCAACCTGTCTTGGGGAAACCTGACCCTGGCATCCCAGTTAGTTCTAGCCAGTGCAGACTGTGGAAGGAGGATCAGTTACTTATCAGGAGATTTCAGGTCCAGGCATGTGTGGTGTGTTCTAGAAGAAGGGGAGGGGGCTACTCACAGGATGGGTACAATCTCTTGGCCTTGTGGACTCCTTATAGTATAGGATGGACCAGCTACATAGTTTGGAGAACCAAATGCAAAATGAAAATGCAGGACCACTTGTTTAAGCAGAAGTAAAAGGTAATATTTTTAAAGCAACTAAAATATAAAGCTTTTTTATTTCTTTCATAGCCTTTCTTCACTTGTCATGGTAATTTTATTTGTAATTTAAAGTGGTTCTAAATTTGAAAAATTATTATTATAAACTATTCATGTGACTTTTACCATTCATCTTTACATCGTGCAATGCTAGTTCTAAATGCACATATAAGAACATTTAACTTGTACGTAGAAAACACAATTTGTATANACTTGTTTAAGCAGAAGTAAAAAGTAATATTTTAAAGCAACTAAAATATAAAGCTTTTTTATTTCTTTCATAGCCTTTCTTCACTTGTTATGGTAATTTTATTTGTAATTTAAAGTGGTTCTAAATTTGAAAAATTACTATTATAAACTATTCATGTGACTTTTACCACTCATCTTTACATCGTGCGATGCTAGTTCTAAATGCACATATAAGAATATTTAACTTGTATGTAGAATACACAATTTGTATTTTATAACTCATACATGCATATGTATTTCATTCTTGCCAAAATAGTGAAAACAGTGCACAACTTTTAAGTGGTTTTACTTTGCATCTTGCCTGCCAAACACTCTTCACCTTTGGCTCACTGGTGAGTAAGGAAGGACTGCAAGGAAAAGGAATTATGGGTTGTTCTATTTTTCCTTTTCCTTCTATATCATCATTATCAATATAAGTAGTTGACTAACAAAGGAAAATGGAGAAGGAAATGGCAATCCACTCCAGTATTCTTGCCTGGAGAATGCCATGGACAGAGGAGCCTGGTGGATGTAGTCCATGGGGTCACAAAGAGCTGGACAGGACTGAGTGACTGAGAAGCAACAAAGGGAAATCACATGAATAAGAACGGATATGATAGCTTCTTGGTTGCCTGTGTCTCTTGGAATGTCATTGCCTTCTTTCTGCATTCAAAGTTCTGGATTAAATTGAAAGCACAGCCTTTCCAGGCTGGCAGGGCACCATCTACTTAGATAAAATATGTTTATCCTGTATTCACTTGAGTCTCACTGAAATCCAACACTTTGTGAGCTCACCTGAATTTGTGCTCATGGACCTCATGAATGCTATATGTAAAGGAAGTGGCAAGAAATGGTGGGCACACATCCTTCTTCCCATCAGACTCTACTTATAAAAAAATAAGTTCAAAGGAAAAAATGACTAAGAATTTTAGGACAACTACAGCAGGGCATTGAGTCAAGTGTATGACTTTTCTGAATCCAGGGCCATATATGATGGCTAGACGAGTCTCACACTCATGAAGCTAGCCTGGGGGGGGGTGGGGAGAGGTGGGTTTACAGCCAGCGAAGGGCAAGCACAGGGCCCTCTAAAGAGAAAGGATGTCATATCAAAGGCGGCACAGATGGGCAACTAGGGCTTAAGAGTTCAGGAATCTGCCTGGAGTCTCAGTTGGTAAGTGATTTAAGTAATATTTAAGCCATAGTTATAGTAATCTCTTAAAAAAGTTTACTACACTTCCTCTTGAAAAAGAAGACCAGTTGCATGAACTGGGCCAATAGTGTACAAGCCTCAGATTTCAGGTATTCTTTCTCCCATAGCCAAGAAGAAGCATTTCTGGGTGAATTCTTTGGCAGGCTGATTCTAGAAACATAACTGCATTTATAATAATACTATTCATAAAACATTAGCTTGATGAAAAGAGAAGATGCAAGCAATTTTTCTTAGTAGTAATAATTAGAATACATAGAATAATAAGCATAACAAGAAAATTATTATTATATAATACTAACAAAAAGAATAGCTAACATATATTTGTGTGTGTGTGATAAAGTCACTCAGTGGGGTCCAACTCTTTGTGATCACTTGGACTGTAACCAGCCAGGCTCCACTGTCCTTGGAATTCTCCAGGCAAGAATACTAGCCGGTTGGCATTCCCTTCTCCAAGGGATCTTCCTGACCCAGAGATCAAACCCAAGTCTCCTGCATTGTAGACAAATTCTTTACTGACTAGGCTCCCAGTGATAGCACTTACTAAGTTTCAGGTACTGCTCTGAGAGCTTCTGCTATATTATCCCATTTTTATTTCACAGAAACCCCTTGAGTTTAGTAATATTATTATTTACATTTTACAAATTAGAAAACAGGTAAAGAGGTTCCAACAAGTTTAGTAAGGTCACAAAGCTGATTAGAGATAAGAGTCAGCAGTTTGAACCCAGAGTTCCTTGTTTCCTGTGTTTTTTGATCATAAAATAGGGAAAATATAAAGTTTATTAATATTCAAACTGACTATATTAATATAGTGTGGCCTTTTATTGAAGCATGGTTAATTTACAATGTTGTATTAGTTTTGGGTGTATAGCAAAGTGGTTCAATATATATATAATAATAATTTTTCAATTGTATATATAACTGAATATATATATAATGGGCTGGCTAAAAAGTTTGTTTTTAAATAAAAATAAAAGACACATTTTTCATTTTCATCAAGAACTGTATTGAACAATATATTCACTAACTGAAAAAACTTTCTGGCCAAAACAATATTTAAATACACACACAAACACAAATATATATCCATTCTTTTTCAGATTCTTTCC
Source organism: Raphicerus campestris (assembly GCA_006410735.1). NCBI lineage: Eukaryota > Metazoa > Chordata > Mammalia > Artiodactyla > Bovidae > Raphicerus > Raphicerus campestris. The sequence goes on from SJYW01024070.1 coordinate 61,846, forward strand.
TCACTTCAGTTCAGTTCATTTGCTCAGTTGTGTCCAACTCTATGACCCCATGAACTGTAGCAAGCCATGCTTCCCTGTCCATCACCAACTCCCAGAGCCCACCCAAACTCGTCCATCGAGCCGGTGATGCCATCCAACCATCTCATCCTCTATCGTCCCCTTCTCCTCCTGCCCCCAGTCCCTCCCAGCATCAGGGTCTTTTCAA
>SJYW01024070.1:80707-110161 GCA_006410735.1 Raphicerus campestris
CCTTTATTGAGCCCATCTTTGCATGAAATGTTCCCTTGGTATCTCTAATTTTCTTGAAGAAATCTCTAATCTTTCCCATTCTGTTGTTTTCCTCTATTTCTTTGCATTGATCGCTGAAGAAGGCTTTCTTATCTCTCCTTGCTATTCTTTGGAACTCTGCATTCAGATGCTTATATCTTTCCTATTCTCCTTGGATATTTGCTTCTCTTCTTTTCACAGTTATTTGTAAGTTTGCCCCAGACAGCCATTTTGCTTTTTTGCATTTCTTTCTCTTGGAGATGGTCTTGATCCCTGTCTCCTGTACAATGTCAGGCATAGTTCATCAGGCACTCTATCTATCAGATCTAGACCCTTAAATTTATTTCTCACTTCAACTGTATAGTCATGAAGGATTTGATTTTGGTCATAACTGAATGGTCTAGCGGTTTTCCCTACTTTCTTCAATTTAAGTCTGAATTTGGCAATAAGGAGTTCATGATCTGAGCCACAGTCATCTCCCAGTCTTCTTTTTGCTGACTGTACTAAGCTTCTCCATCTTTGGCTACAAAGAATAGAATCAATCTGGTTTAAGTGTTGACCATCTGGTGATGTCCATGTGTAGAGTCTTCTCTTCTGTGTTTGGAAGAGGATGTTTGCTATCACCAGTGTGTTCTCATGGCAAAAACCCTATTAGCCTTTGCCCTGCTTCACTCTGTATTCCAAGGCCAAATTTGCCTGTTACTCCAGGTGTTTCTTGACTTCCTACTTTTGCATTCCAGTCCCCTTTAGTGAAAAGGACATCTTTTTTGGGTGTTAGTTCTAAAAGGTCTTGTAGGTCTTCATAGAACCATTCAGTTTCAGCTTCTTCAGTGCTACTGGTTGGGGCATAGACTTGGATTACTGTGATATTGAATGGTTTGCCTTGGAAACAAACAGAAATCATTCTGTCATTTTTGAGATTACAACCAAGTACTGCATTTTGGACTCTTTTGTTGACCATGATGGCTACTCCATTTCTTCTAAGGGATTCTTGCTGACAGTAGTAGATATAATGGTCATCTGAGTTAAATTCACCCATTCCAGTCCATTTTAGTTCTCTGATTCCTAGAATGTCAACATTCACTCTTGCCATCTCCTATTTGACCACTTCCAATTTGCCCTGATTCATGGACCCGACATTCCAGGTTCCTATGCAATATTGCTTTTACAGCATCGAACATTGCTTCTATCACCAGTCACATCCACAACTGGGTTTTTTTTTTTTTTGCTCTGGTTCCATCCCTTCATTCTTTCTGGAGTCATTTCTCCACTGATTTCCAGTCACATATTGGGCACCTACTGATCTAGGTAGTTCATCTTGCAGTGTCCTATTATTTATTTATTTATTTATTGCTTTTTCATACTGTTCATGAGGTTCTCAAGGCAAGAATACTGAAGTGGTTTGCCATTCCCTGCTCCAGTGGACCACATTCTGTCAGACCTCTCCACCATGACCTGCCCATCTTCAGTGGCCCCACACAGCATGGCTTAGTTTCATTGAGTTAGACAGGCTCTGGTCCATGTGATCAGATTGCCTAGTTTTCTTGATTATGGTTTCAGTGTGTCTTCCCTCTGATGCCGTCTGCAACTCCTACCATCTTATTTGGGTTTCTCTTACCTTGGACGTGGGGTGTCTCTTCACGGCTGCTCCAGCAAAGTGCAGTCACTGCTCCTTACCTTGAATGAGGGGTATCTCCTCATGACCACCCCTCCTGGCCTTGAACGTGAAGTAGCTCCTCTTGGCCCTCCTGCGCCCACCCCCATTGCATACATACACTGTATCTTTTTTATCCAGTCTTTTCTCTATGGACATTTATGTGACTTCCATGTCTTGGCTATTGTAAACAGTGCTGCTATGAGCATTGAGTTGCAAGTATCTTTTTGAATTATGCTATCCTCCAGATACATGCACGGGAGTGGGACTGCAGGATCATATGGTATGGCTATTTTTAGTTTCTTAAGGAACCTCCATACTGTTCTCCATAGTGACTGTACCAATTTACATTCCCATCAACAGTGTAATAGGGTTTCTTTTTCTGCATACTTTCTCCAGTATTTACTGTTTGTATACTTGCTGATAGCCATTCTCTCTCTCTCTCTCTCTCTCTCTCTCTCTCTCTCTGAGGTGAAGTCACTCAGTCGTGTCCGACTCTTTGCAACCCCATGGACTGTAACCCACTAGGCTTCTCCGTCCATGGGATTCTCCAGGCAAGAATACTGGAGCAGATTGCCATTTCCTTCTCTAGGAGATCTTCCTGATCCAGGGATCAAACCTGGGTCTCCCGCATTGGAGGCAGACGCTTTAACCTCTGAGCCACCATACATATATCTATATATAGATAGATAGATATAGATATATACACACACACATATCCATCCCTATATTAGTGAAATCTACTTGCAGATAGGTAGAACTAAGCCAACTGACTCAATAAATATTTTTAGAATAACAGTACAGGGAATGTTAATAGCATTTTCACTTAACANTATATATCTATATATAGATAGATAGATAGATAGATAGATATAGATATATACACACACACATATCCATCCCTATATTAGTGAAATCTACTTGCAGATAGGTAGAACTAAGCCAACTGACTCAATAAATATTTTTAGAATAACAGTACAGGGAATGTTAATAGCATTTTCACTTAACAGATATAACTAAAATCCTACATTAACTATTTTTCCTTTTTACTTTTCAGAAAGATTTTTTTTTAAGTTTCCATTTTAGATCTAGTTTTTTTCATCATGTAGGCAAGTTTTCATATGCAGGAAACATTTTGTATTTAATTTAATTTTCTATATACCTTCCTTATCTACACTGACAGTAAGGCCAGGAACCAGGAAATAAGGGAAAAATCTTGATGACTCACAAAATTGTTAGGAGGTACTATTCTCAACATGGCTATTAACTTCAGAATTGTCAATCAAATTTGCTATCAATGTACAGAGTTTATTGCCTAGCTTCCTTGTTTGTTTTAGTTTTTGTTGTTTTAATGATGGATAGTATGTGGATCAAATTTGCTAATATAGCATGACCTAGTTGTCTAGTTAGCATTCTGTTTTGTTACGAGACAGTATGATATCTATGGGGAAACAGGTATCAAATATGCATACCTGGTAGTGAATCAGCAGCCCTAAATAATAAACAGTGACAAAGGTAACCAAGAGTAATGAACAGAAGCTCCTAAGTACCAGGGTTCACTCAATTTCCTCATCTGAGAATGAGGTTAGAGAAGTGCTGTGAGCAACCCCATTGATTAGCAACAACAAAAATAATAAAATAATTGTTACCAAATTAAATATACATATATATAGTATTTATATATACACATATTATTTGTAAAGTATAATGAGGTGTATACACTTATATACCGTTTCATGAGCTATTAAAAGGCACTGACTTTCTAGAAAGCAATTGGCAAGGTCAAAAGCCATAAAAATCTCCCCTTGACACATTAGTTTACAAACAGTATCTATCATAAGGAAATAAACAAACTTATTCAAAGCAGCATTCTCTGGAAGATACCCAAACTGGAAATAATANTATACATATTATTTGTAAAGTATAATGAGGTGTATACACTTATATACCATTTCATGAGCTATTAAAAGGCACTGACTTTCTAGAAAGCAATTGGCAATGTCAAAAGCCATAAAAATCTCCCCTTGACACATTAGTTTACAAAGAGTATCTATCATAAGGAAATAAACAAACTTATTCAAAGCAGCATTCTCTGGAAGATACCCAAACTGGAAATAATATCAATGTAAGAGTAAATTTTATTGTATTCATGTGATGAAATTTTACTCAATCATTTTGCTTTATGAAATATTGATATAAAAATGCTTTAAAAATACATATCTTCTGACTAGTAATGAAACACTGGCCAAGTCATCTCTCTGCACTAAAGCTTCTTTTTATGTGGTATAAAATGAAAATATCATAGGACTAATGTGAAGATTAACTGAATGAGTATAAAAAGAGTGGTTAGAACAAGGTCCAGCACAGAAGAATCACTAAGTCAATATTCATTATCTCATCCGCTACATCATCATCTTCATTCTCAATCCAAAACAGTCTTTTGGTAGAATGCTCATAATATGTCTATGTTTTCAAAGGTTTACAAAATTGAAAAACTGAAATGAGGAAAATGGAGAATAGACAGTTCTGCTGTATATGGACAACATTTTAGCAGTGCTTTCACTTCTGGCCACTGCACACAATTCTACAGAGATTAGCAAATTTCCAAGAACCTTGTATTGGTCTCCAGAGTGGNACAAAATTGAAAAATTGAAATGAGGAAAATGGAGAATAGACAGTTCTGCTGTATATGGACAACATTTTAGCAGTGCTTTCACTTCTGGCCACTGCACACAATTCTACAGAGATTAGCAAATTTCCAAGAACCTTGTATTGGTCTCCAGAGTGGTGCCCAAAGTTGATCTACAGAATGATGGTCCTGAGTATGCAACTAAACTAATTCTGATATGAAATAGGAGATGTCACAGAAAGGCAAGCTCAAACACACTCAAAGAGGACAAGTAAATGAGCTTTCTTCTATCCCTAGTGGCTCAGATGGTAAAGAATCCACTTGTAATGTGGGGTGGGTTCGAACCCTGAGTTGGGAAGATCCCCTGGAGGAGGGCATGGCAACCCACTCCAGTATTCTTGCCTGAAGAATCCCCATGGACAGAATAGCCTGGCGGGCTACAGTCCATGGTGTTGCAAAGAGCTGGACATGACTGAGCAACTAACCACACACACACAGCAAATGGGTTTTCTTCTCTCTCTTTTCCCGTAACAGATTACCATATTAATTTATCTGAAATTGATTTAAATCTGGCACTTCCCTTCTGTGGAAGTATTTGTGTGCCTCAATAAAAATTTGTTCTGTGGATAAAGACTGGAGTATATGAACCTGGTGTCCACTGGAAGACATTCATTAAAGACTCTTGACACCTGCACTCACTCTTGTGCCACATTACATTACCCAAGTTATCTTCAATATATTCTATTCAATGTATTCTCTTTTAGAAAGAAAGGCTTGAAGAGTTAAAATTAAGTTTTCAAACTAAATGAATTAGGCTCTGCTTATCTGGGAAGTTTAATGACAGTACGTATTCCTGATTGATGCCAGATAATCAAGGCTTTCAGACACCCATATCAAGTAGTATCAAAGAATATCAGATGAACTGAGCCTAGCTCTTCCAGAACAGCCTATATAGCAGCCTAATGCATTGGCCAACGAGGATTTTTTCACTTTAGGACCATCTCAGACTTTAGGAAATCATCTCCCAGATATTTTCAGAATCTGACTTAGGTATACAAAGTTGCCAGCAAAACTAATTCTGTCTTGGTTCCTGGATAATGTACAGTAGGGTTGGTTTTGAGTTCTCTTTGGGCTACTCCATTATAGTGCTATGTGAGATGTACCCAATATCCTTCAGATGAACAAACATAAAAATAGATTTAACTAACTTATGTGAGTTGGTTTTCTATCACATGCAGCCATAGAGTCCTGTTTAAAATACTCATACAATATAATTAACACTTCAGAACATAATCTTTTTAGAGCTTAAAAAAAAAATTCATTGTAACCTTTGTATAAGAACTTATTAAATTTTTATTTCTTAACTATTGCTCTAACAATATCTAAAACCTAGAATATAATATTTGTTGACTTGAATTCATTTTTCATTGAGCACAATTTGTACTCTGTAATAGTCACTGTGCTTTAGTCTGGAACTACATGGTCCCTGCTCTTCCAGAGGTTTATGATTTAGTTAAGGAGACAAAGCAATTTCAGGTGATGTAATACAGTGTCATGTAATTATAGGAGTATAAAGGAGAAAATGTAAACATTCCTAAGCTGGAAGAGGAGAGGGCAAGAAATTGAGGACTAAGAAGGTAATAAGATAGTAGCTAAGCCACAGAGGAAGGCTTTGAATAAAATGCCACAGATCTTGGACTTTAACCTATAGCCAATGGGGAAACGATGATAAAACAAAAACAAAACTGCAGCCGGATATGATCATGTTTTATTGAGAAAGACTGTGTGAAGAATACATTGAGAGGAATTAGTGTAAAGACAAGGGGTTCTGTTAGGACAGAGATTGTGGCTCTGAACCTGTAAATTATTGTACAAAGTTATAATGAGGTAAAATAAAATCATTCAGGGCCAACTGATTTTGTCTTTTTCATTACTAGTTACAAATTTCCTACCTTTCTTACATTTTCTTTTACATGTAAATAATTTTGGAATAGTTATAAAAATATATTGAGAAATGGAGGTACAGAAGGGTCAAGTAGTTTAACCGAATTCATTCACATAATGGTAAAGCTAGGGTTTAAACTCGAACAGTACAGTTCCAAACCCTTGTATTCTTAACTGCTTTGCTTATGGCTGCCCCACAAGATAAGAGCTCTAGTATCTATGGCTTGGAAAAGGAATATATATGCATATGGATTTGAATACCCATCTCAATAAACTTGAGTCCCCTTGGAGTCTTAATCCACAGGTTGGAAATCACTCTCCTTTGATTTGGAAATCACTCTCTTTTACCTAGCATGGCTATTAATATGTTCAAGTTCACATCTCCATATTAGAAACATTTGAAATCTCAGAGTCCCACTTTTATATAGCTATGAATATAAGTGATAACTACTTGAAAGTGAATATTCTATGTATAAAATAATTCGGAGTCATTTTAAAGAGAATCTATCAGTCAGAGAAAAGCACTACTGTTCTTTCCACCAGAGCAAGTAAATGAGGTCTAGCTAGGTCTTTGTATTAGATTTCTAATAAGAATCACAGATACAGGCCATTTTCTACCTCTGTGATTCTGGCCTCTATTTCAAACACAGTTCTGGTATTTGTTCTTTCATTGTAAAATATNATTCATTGTAACCTTTGTATAAGAACTTATTAAATTTTTATTTCTTAACTATTGCTCTAACAATATCTAAAACCTAGAATATAATATTTGTTGACTTGAATTCATTTTTCATTGAGCACAATTTGTACTCTGTAATAGTCACTGTGCTTTAGTCTGGAACTACATGGTCCCTGCTCTTCCAGAGGTTTATGATTTAGTTAAGGAGACAAAGCAATTTCAGGTGATGTAATACAGTGTCATGTAATTATAGGAGTATAAAGGAGAAAATGTAAACATTCCTAAGCTGGAAGAGGAGAGGGCAAGAAATTGAGGACTAAGAAGGTAATAAGATAGTAGCTAAGCCACAGAGGAAGGCTTTGAATAAAATGCCACAGATCTTGGACTTTAACCTATAGCCAATGGGGAAACGATGATAAAACAAAAACAAAACTGCAGCCGGATATGATCATGTTTTATTGAGAAAGACTGTGTGAAGAATACATTGAGAGGAATTAGTGTAAAGACAAGGGGTTCTGTTAGGACAGAGATTGTGGCTCTGAACCTGTAAATTATTGTACAAAGTTATAATGAGGTAAAATAAAATCATTCAGGGCCAACTGATTTTGTCTTTTTCATTACTAGTTACAAATTTCCTACCTTTCTTACATTTTCTTTTACATGTAAATAATTTTGGAATAGTTATAAAAATATATTGAGAAATGGAGGTACAGAAGGGTCAAGTAGTTTAACCGAATTCATTCACATAATGGTAAAGCTAGGGTTTAAACTCGAACAGTACAGTTCCAAACCCTTGTATTCTTAACTGCTTTGCTTATGGCTGCCCCACAAGATAAGAGCTCTAGTATCTATGGCTTGGAAAAGGAATATATATGCATATGGATTTGAATACCCATCTCAATAAACTTGAGTCCCCTTGGAGTCTTAATCCACAGGTTGGAAATCACTCTCCTTTGATTTGGAAATCACTCTCTTTTACCTAGCATGGCTATTAATATGTTCAAGTTCACATCTCCATATTAGAAACATTTGAAATCTCAGAGTCCCACTTTTATATAGCTATGAATATAAGTGATAACTACTTGAAAGTGAATATTCTATGTATAAAATAATTCGGAGTCATTTTAAAGAGAATCTATCAGTCAGAGAAAAGCACTACTGTTCTTTCCACCAGAGCAAGTAAATGAGGTCTAGCTAGGTCTTTGTATTAGATTTCTAATAAGAATCACAGATACAGGCCATTTTCTACCTCTGTGATTCTGGCCTCTATTTCAAACACAGTTCTGGTATTTGTTCTTTCATTGTAAAATATAAAGTACAATTAAATTAAAATGAGATAAAATAAAACACTAAAATCCTATCCATTCTTTATGACTCATGAGTCATTCCCTAACTTCATCTCTAGGACTGAATCAGAATATTTTACTCCTTCTTCTGTGCTATCTTGTGCTTTTATTACAGTATTTGTCAGACTGCATTATAGACCTTCACAGATCAGCCTCCTTCACTGAATTATAGATTCCTTGAGAGTAAGCACATTTTTTATCTTCTGAGCTTATCAGAAAGCAAATACTCCACAAATATTCAAGGCACTAGTCTAAAGACTATATGAAGTGTCATATTATATGTTTTGCCCAGAGAAGATTTCTTGCTCTCTCCAGTCACTGAAATGTAGACTTCTGGATTAGGAGAAGAAAATTGTAAAATATATGATAATTTGTGTTTTACACTAGAATTTGTATCATTTGTTTTTGTATTCTCCCACAGATGGAGGGGCTGACTATGAATTGGCTTCCTTACCAGGGGGAATTATGTATCCTTGAGGAGTACAGCATAGGGGTTATGAATATGCCTTGGGAATCAGACCAGGGTTTCAGCTTGGTTCTGACACCTACTGGCTGTGTGACCTTGAGGATCATATTAAGGCTCAGCTTTCTGGTATCTACTCATAGGGTTCTTGCGAGGATTCAATGAGTTAATAGATTTAAAGAATATCACATAGTGCTTGGCATATAGGAAGTGCTTAATAAATAATATTTGAGAAATTAAGTCATGATACTCTATCTTAGGATGGATTCACCAAAATTAAACCCTGAGACAAGACTTTATATACAAGCACTTTATTAAGGAACTTCTCAAAGAAAACAGTGGCAAAGGAGGAAAGAAAGCAAAACAAGGAAAGATTAAGTCAAGTAGGATGTTGGTTACAGTCCTGTGGAGATTTTTTAAGGGTGTTTCCACAGGGAGCTCTAATATCCAAGTTACATCTTAGAATTTGTCCCAACTTGAAGCAAGGCGCTAGGATTTCACATCCCCTGCACTTGTCCGTCACTAGCTAAGGACCACCTGAGAGGATGTAAGCTACCACTGGTTCTCTGCATAAACAGATAAGCAGCTCCTGTAGCCTGAGGACCATCCTCCAGAGAAGAGTTGCCAGTGTGAGCCACTGAGAAAAGTCCCCTGACACAGAGAGAAGTATACAGGAATAGTAAAACAGCAAGAGGAGATGGGTCAGAGCACCAACAGTGTCCATCACCATAGTCCACTGTGTAACCAAACAGGCAAAATATAGCCAATATATACCCATATCATGATGGAGAGACAAGAGATATAAGTTCAAATCCATGTTCTTCCTTCTATGGCCTTATTATTCAGAAAATTTACTTAACATCTCTGGTCTCTGTTTCACCATTTGTAGGAGGAAGATAATAGGATACCTGTCTTATGACTCAATTTGCTATACAGCAGAAACTAATACAACATTTAAAATCAACTATACTACAACAAAATATTTTTAAAAAAATAAAAATTTAAAGTTAGTGATTATGAAAACTAAATGAGTTAATGTAAAGTAACAATAAGAGTATCTGACATGGATGCTCAATAAATATTAGTTCTCCCTGATCCTTACAGGATCCTATATATAGAATCTGTGAGTACTTGCTCCTGGCATAAAATTCTTTGGACAAACTTTCGGTTTAAAACAATTTTGCTCAAAGGATTTTTTTTTTTTCTCCTTGTGGCTCATCCAATTCTGATTACACAATGAGAAAGTCTTTAACCTAGGAATCATATATTACAAAATTTCTGTAGCATCTGTTAACTTTACAACTCCTAAAAAGAAACAGGTACCTTGAGTTCAGGGTACAGCTGGTGTAACAATAGCAATAGCAGCGGCAGCCAGAGGGAATAAGGAGAGACTGGCTCAGTGTTGGGAGCAAGAGGTCACACTGGGCAAAAGCCAGATGTTCCGGTAGGAGTTTTGCTACTAAGTCACTAATCTTCCTTGGACATGTGTTGTCATCCATAATATCAGTGGTTGAACTGGATGGTCTCTCAGGTCTTCCAGCACGAAAACTGTATTATGAAGCTATTCAAAACCTCAACCCCTAAATCCTGAAATTGAGAGGATTCTCTGTGTAGAAAACCATGTTATTAATCAAAGAGTACAGAAATTCAGAGAAGGGAAATGACAGGAAGCATTGGTCAGGGAAACCTTCATAGGAAGCAGAATTTAAGCTAGATATTGAATAATTAGAAAAATGAATGTGGTTAAGGATACCATAGTGGAAAGTAAAGGTGATTTTTCACAAAGTATGCGAGAGAAATATTTATTACTGGTGGTATTAAAAGATAAAATTGAAACTGTAAATTGACCAGATTCTGATATATTCTAAACAGCAAGTCAAGGCTTGTGCCAATCTGAAGGTAATGATATTCTCTTGAAGAATTAGAGAAGGGAAAGATGACATTGTATGTGAGACAATTGATGTGCAAGAGGAACTGGAGCCGGAAAATCTAGTGACTAAAGATTTGGTAAGAAGGCTGCCTAACTGCTTGATTATGAAATTAAAAATCTTTGAAAATACGGTTTTATACCATATGGCTAGCACTATAGAGGCTAGCTGAACAAGGTCTAGTTCTCTAACAGGGAGAGAAAATGAAACCACCTCTGACTATCTAAGGGCTTCCCTGGCGACTCAGATGGTAAAGCGTCTGCCTGCAGTGTGGGAGAGAGTTCAGTCGCTGGGTTGGGAAGATCCCCTGGAGAAGGAAATGGCAAACCACTCCAGTACTCTTGCCTGGAAAATTCCATGGACAGAGCAGCCTGGCAAGCTACAGTCTATGGTGTCCAAAAGAGTCGGACAGGACTGAGCAACTTCACTTTCACTTTCTGGCTGTCTATCCCCACATGAAGAACCTGTTGGAAAGTAGAGTTCGTTTCATTTATATAAGACTATATAGCTCTTACATGGCAACCCACTCCAGTATTCTTACCTGGAGAATACCATGGACAGAGGAGCCTAGCAAGCTACAGTCCATTGGGTTGCAAAGAGCCGGACGTGACTGAGTGAGTGACTATCACCCACTCATTCATCTTTAACAGGCTTAAATGTGCAAGTTTGGGAGCAGCAGCAGGAGAGAGCTAAAGTACTATTTTGTAGAAAAGAGAAAAATATTTGCAGTTCCAGGAATTTAACAGTCCTGAAAGGAAAAAGTGAGAATAAGCAGAGAATGAGAAAAAAAAAAGGGGGGAAAGCTGGTCACTAAGTAGGAAGAAGGGCCAATAGGAAACCCTTATTGGTGGGATGTTCCAAAAAACTATAAATATGTGATTTATACTGTTTCCTATTTAACTAATACTTTGGGCTTTTAAATCACAGACATATACAACAACAACAAAAAAAACACCCAGCCATTTCCTTTTCAGAAGTTGGAACTAATTTGGAAACGGGTATAGGAGTTAGAAAATCAAAATATTGGCTAGAACAATGGCAAAACTGGACTAAGAAATATGATTTGACCTGAAGAAACAGTTGGGATTTCTATTGCTTCTTTCCAGTCTAGAACTCAGAAACATACTCCCTCTATTATTCCAAAACATAGTTTGAAAAGCAGGTACTTATCTAATTAGGTACAGAGGGAACCACAAGCTCTCATAAATTGTGTGCTAGCAGTAGAGAAAGAGAGATTGATTTCCAGATCTGGCTCTAGAAGGCAGGAAAGGATTCTGACCAATGTGTGCTTAGCACAAGTAATCTAGAACAGAATATACACAGTGCAATCCACACTTCCAATATACACAGGAAGATCCACAAAAGGAGGAAGAAACAATATCAAAGGAGGAATTCCAACTTATTTATACTCTAAATTCTGTGTTATTAGTGGAGAACTCATTACCTTCAGGAAATTTTTTAAAGGGGAGCAACTCAGTTTTACAATTCAGAAAGAAACTCTTTTTATTTTTTATAAATGAAGATATTACAAACATCATTCCTTCAAGGAAACCAAAACTGAAATCATAGACCGTACGCCTGCCTCCGTAATGCCAATCCAAATCCTCTTTTCATAAGGGAAGAAACTGGCTGTTACTGTCTTACCATGTGACCGACCCATGATTTAAAAATCCCTTGACAAGAGATCCTGTGTCACTATGGCAATCAGAAATCCGACTCTCCCTGGGGAATTCAGTGTTACTCACCTGAATTCCCAAAAAAGAGGAGAATCTGGGATGGAATGTTAAAAAGAAAAAAAAATACATAAAATTAATATCTCATTTTCTTAACTTGGCATACTGATTCCCCTTGAGAGGAGTGTGAGAGACTTCTGCTATTTCTGATAAATGTAAAATAGCAAGGAGAAACATGTTTGTTTGTTTGCTTTATGGTTCTTGGAAAACAGTGTTACTCATTCAAATGTGAATTCACCATGATTTATGGCAGCCAATAAAATGCTTACTTGGGACAGAAAGAGAGTAGACTAGGGAATTATTAGCACAGTAAATGTAAGTTTTCTAAATGCTCACTCAAACATTGATACTACATAATAGAAACTGTTACCCATTGGAATCTATTATTAATCAAATTCTACCAACTGTTTCCCCTTTGGGTTATTATGTGAAAACTAAACTTAATAAAACCCTGTATTTTGAAGCTGAATAAAGTTTTTCATGCATAATAAAAGTATTATATAAAAACAATTCATAGTAATTATATTTGAAAAATTTTAACAATTTTTAATATTGCATATATCAACGTGAAAAGTGAAGTCACTCAGTCATGTCAGATTCTTTGTTACCATGTTCATGTACCCATTCTATTTTCTTAATATATCTTTAAATCAACTCGCTTGAAGAAAAGAAAACAGTACTTGGTGTCACTGTAACAGTGACAGCTGTGAAAGCATAGGTTTTGCTGTTGTGGTTGTTGCCCAGTGGCTGAGTCGTGTTCAACTCTTTGTTATGTTGAGTAACAACTAAATTTTTTCTAAGCTCCTTGGTTCAGTAATAGACAAGGAAATCCAACCATTCTAAGTGTCCTATAAGTTAGCTTCTTTCCCTAAGCATGATTTGATTTAGACCCATTTATCAAGGCCTTTTCTGATTTTTGACTAGCCAGTCTCTGCTCCTAAAGCCCACATGAGGTTGAGTTGATGGAGACCTTTGAAGCTGGACCGACCAACTAGGAATCCGGAAGAGGTGGACTATGGAAGGGGATAGCTCTGAGATACCTTCTTTACAATTATCATTCCCTCTTTACAACTAGCATTAGAAACTCAGCAAAGGCGATATATGGAAAAATAAGTTAGGGCATAAAATCATCTTCATTTCTGTGGTGGTCCCTTTTCAGGTTCCACAAAGCATCACTCTTTTCTGGGCTTCCAGGAACAAGTAAAAGGAGAATGTGATAAATATTTGTCTATTTTCATGGGGCATCATGTATCTAATACTTGAAGGGAGCTTTTCCTAACACCTCTGGCAAAGATGAAGGATCTATTTTCCATTATTCTAGCCAAGAGTTTCCTGATTTATTGAGGGAGCGATGGCCTCTCCTGAAAATAAACTATATATCCCCTAAATGTTAAGATTTGAGCTCCCAGGTTTCTCCAACATTTCAGAGACCTCAGACAAGTTCCTGTTTATGCATTGTGATATGTTTTTATTTGGGGTTAAAATGGTGGTCCTTCACTAATTCAGTCAGTCCATCAGTTATAATCAGTTTCTTGAGCATTCTATGGGATGAGACCTTGCTCGGTGTGCTTGAAGCCCCTAAGCTGGAGTTCAGGGAGAGGCAGGGGGAAGTAGGAAGTGAGGTCAGTGAGGAAACCAAGAAAGACTGCCTCGTATATATTTGTCAATACCAAATCGGACACGACTGAGCGACTTCACTTTCACTTTTCACTTTCATGTATTGGAGAAGGAAATGGCAACCCACTCCAGTCAGTGTTCTTGCCTGGAGAATCCCAGGGACGGCGGAGCCTGGTAGGTTGCCATCTATGGGGTCGCTCAGAGTCGGACATGACTGAAGCGACTTAGCAGCAGCAGCAGCAGTCTAATCCCTCCAGGTAATCACAATTCACCTGCAGTGGCTAGTATAGCAGCTCCACCCTGTATCTTGCATAAAATATTAATTCTATGAATGTAAAGTTATTCCATAATATTCCTGAATGAATGGAAGGAGGGTGTGAGATGCTCCCTAAGAGGTTGGAATCTGAACACATATGATAAAACTTCTATCTTGATAAAAATCTTTTGCTTTTTCACAGGTATCCTTCTATTTAAGCTCTTAATTTAAAGATATTTTTTTATTATTTTATTTTCAGTTCTCTTCTGGATTTCTGATGAGTCCTGGCTCCTTTTCTTTAGGACTAGATATACTTAACTCTCATTATAATTCCTATCCTGACCCCCTTTTTTCATTAAAAAAACTTATTATATTATTTGCCTTATAAGACAATATTGCCTTATTGTGGAGTATGATAAAACTATGGAGTAAGAATATCGGGTTCAAATACTGACTCTGCCATTCACTAGCTATGTGATCTTGGCAAGGTACTAAGATTGTGTGCCTCAGTTTCCCCAAGTATAAATGAAAATAATATTCATACTTATGTTACAGAGTTGCAGTAAGGAGTAAGTGAAAGAATCTCTGCCCTGGTAAGTACTGAATAAATATTAACTATTAAGATGATTCACTCTGCCTCAATAATAACCAACACATGCCACTCTTTTTTTATATAATTGATTAAAAACAAATTCTATGCATTCTTTACCAGACAAGGCTTTAAAAACTTTAATAACTTTATTAAATTTCCCTTAATTTATCAGTCTTTAAAATACTTATAATTTTCAAAGCCATCTTACCTAATTTGACATTATTTACATTTAGTAATCTTAACACTCTCTTCTATTATTTTTACTGTTAGTAAATAATCTAAATAATAGTTAAATCACTATAAAACTGAATAACAAAATTAGCATTTTTTTCTATTAATATATCATGATGAAATTTTATTTATTGTCACATTGAACTCTTCAGAAAATACAAAGTATATGTCTATACTGAGGAAATTAGCCAGAATTAGAAAGCATAGAAAATATGTCCCAAAAGGAATATGTACAATGTATTTTATAAAATGTTCTGAACTCATCTATGATTCAGGTCATTTTACAGTAACATACAATAAAACAATTGTGTAATCTGAAGTCAAATATTTTCTCACATATCTAACTTTGACCTTTATACAGTCAAAGTCCCATAACTAGCCAACATTGATAATGTTCAGGAGCATATATACATATATATATATGAGAGATTAAAGGTGAAAGAAATGCCCCTTCAACAACACTGGGGCCTGGACCAACTCAAGAGGAACAATGGAGTTATTCAGAAGTTTTGTCTTCCTCTTAATGCTATACCTGCTNAACTCTCATTATAATTCCTATCCTGACCCCCTTTTTTCATTAAAAAAACTTATTATATTATTTGCCTTATAAGACAATATTGCCTTATTGTGGAGTATGATAAAACTATGGAGTAAGAATATCGGGTTCAAATACTGACTCTGCCATTCACTAGCTATGTGATCTTGGCAAGGTACTAAGATTGTGTGCCTCAGTTTCCCCAAGTATAAATGAAAATAATATTCATACTTATGTTACAGAGTTGCAGTAAGGAGTAAGTGAAAGAATCTCTGCCCTGGTAAGTACTGAATAAATATTAACTATTAAGATGATTCACTCTGCCTCAATAATAACCAACACATGCCACTCTTTTTTTATATAATTGATTAAAAACAAATTCTATGCATTCTTTACCAGACAAGGCTTTAAAAACTTTAATAACTTTATTAAATTTCCCTTAATTTATCAGTCTTTAAAATACTTATAATTTTCAAAGCCATCTTACCTAATTTGACATTATTTACATTTAGTAATCTTAACATTCTCTTCTATTATTTTTACTGTTAGTAAATAATCTAAATAATAGTTAAATCACTATAAAACTGAATAACAAAATTAGCATTTTTTTCTATTAATATATCATGATGAAATTTTATTTATTGTCACATTGAACTCTTCAGAAAATACAAAGTATATGTCTATACTGAGGAAATTAGCCAGAATTAGAAAGCATAGAAAATATGTCCCAAAAGGAATATGTGCAATGTATTTTATAAAATGTTCTGAACTCATCTATGATTCAGGTCATTTTACAGTAACATACAATAAAACAATTGTGTAATCTGAAGTCAAATATTTTCTCACATATCTAACTTTGACCTTTATACAGTCAAAGTCCCATAACTAGCCAACATTGATAATGTTCAGGAGCATATATACATATATATATATGAGAGATTAAAGGTGAAAGAAATGCCCCTTCAACAACACTGGGGCCTGGACCAACTCAAGAGGAACAATGGAGTTATTCAGAAGTTTTGTCTTCCTCTTAATGCTATACCTGCTGCAGGGGTCCAATACTTCCCTTGTTCAGCTGAATAACAATGGCTATGAGGGAATTATCATTGCTATAGACCCCGCTGTGCCAGAAAATGAAACACTAATTGAAAAGATACAGGTAAGAAAGTAATGGGATTTCTTCTATTTGAATTGATGATATATATATATATATATAGATAGATGATATATATATAACTACTATATATATATATAGTAGTTAATAATTGCAATGGAAACTTCTCAGTACTCCAGGCAGTTTAAAAGCACCAAGGTGCAGTAAGAAAAAGAAAATAACGCTGGAATGGGCAGTGGAAACTGAAAGTTCCAGACAAGGTTCTACCCTGTCCCATCATAAGATCAAAGACAAGGCCTGGGGCCTCCCTGATCCTCTGTTTCTCCATCTGTAAGTTAGCAAATGGACTTGTATGTTCTTTAAACAATGATTTGCTGAATGCTTGCTATGGCATGACAGGAGAGAGAGCAGTGGATCTTTTTTAAAACTCTTGGTCTCATGAAGTACATATTTTCTTCAGATGATACAGATAATAAAAACATGTCAGTGTATAGCAGGTTCATGGTAGTAAGCTGCTATGCAGTAAAATAAACTGGCAGAGGGGATAGGCAGTGATGGTGGGGCCAAGATAAGGGGAGAATGCAGGTTACTGTTTCATGCAGGGTAGTCAGGGAATGTCTCACTAGACATAATATCTGGGTGGAGACCTGAGATGAGTGAGGGGAGAGCCCACTGAAAACCCTGGGAGTGGACACTAGGCGCAGCAGCGTGGAGATGACAATATGCTTGATGTGACCAAGGGAGGAAGAGTGGGGGAGAGCTGAGGTGGTGAGGTAGTAGGGCCCAGACCCCTGGAAAGATTTGGACTTTCACTCTGAGTGAAATCAGAATCCATAGAAGAGGAGAGGTGTGCTCACTTGTGCTGGTTCTGGACTCATTCTGTCTGCAGTGTTGATGAAACATTGTAGAGGGTTTTCCCACATCACTCATCTTGTATAAGCGCTGTTAGAACACAGAAGTATTGAGGGATACTCTGTAGGGAGCTGTTGGGAGTGAGAAATGACAGTGACTATGAACAGGGATATTGTGGTAGACATCATTAATGTGGTGTGATCCTGAACGTGTTCTTTGCCATGAGCTTATCAAAGACAAGTTTGCTAATGATTTAGATGTGTGGGGGTAGGGGAAGGGAAGAGGAAAAATAAAAGTCACAGAAGACTTCAAGGGTTTTGGTCTGAACACTTGGAAGGGTGGTATTATCACTGATTGAGAAGGGAAAGACTTAAGTGTAGAAAATTCAGTGGCTGGAAGATCAGAAGTTAGTTTGCAAAATTTTGAATTTGAGATGCTTTTGCCATTTCTTTCTCTAGGGGTCTTCTCGACCCAGGGATCTAACCTGAGTCTTTTATGGCTCCTGTATTGACAGGCAGGTTCTTTACCACTAGCGCCACCTGGGAAGCCCATTAGATATCCATATGGATGCAGATATGAATCTGAATTCAAGGAGGAAATCTAGGGAGAGATAAAAACTTGGGAGTCATCAGTGTGTAGATGAGATTTCAAGCCATGAGAGTAACTGAGTTCACTCGGAAGAGTGGGTAGACAAGAGAAAGTTTCCAAGACTGAACCCAAGACTCTTATATCTATTGTTTCATCCAACTTTAACATTCCAAGTAATAAAGAGACTGCAGCCGTGTAAATTAATTCTCCCTGTCACTCACCTCAACATTTACCAACTCCTTATATTTAACTCCATCACTAATGCTTCCTTAAGTTCTCACTTTCTGCTTTCCCCATGGGTGTTCTTATCCATCAGAAGCCAATGAGCTTGACATGAATGGTGAGCAGGTGATATTGTGGCTGCCATTTATCATTCATTCTGTATAATCTTAAGCACAGCAGTATTTACTTACTGGAACATTTTTAATTCCAGGAAAATACAAAGATTAATTTACTGATGAACACAGGCTTGAGTAGCAGTTAATATAGTTGATTGTGAGTGATAGCTTTTTAGTATCTAGTTGATCAGTATCAAAACTAACTGAAGCTCAGGAAACAGTATTTGGAAGAACTGTTTGCAGGGGCAAAACATTTGTTAAAATGGTTCTCTATTGAATGTAAAAGTTCAGTGTTTATCAGACATTCCCAGATTAGAAGAATGTTTTCTGGCATTCTCTGAGTCTTCTACAAAGTCCTTACATTGATATTTTCAAACTTGTGAAATACTCTCATCCACATTATATAGAAGGGAAAACTGGGATTTGGAAAAGGAAATAATTTTCCCAAGGTCAAGTTAAATAGTGCAATCAGAGCTGAGATCCTCCATATGGGTTTTGAAGGCTGATAGATCTGGATTTGAGGTCCAGTTTATATAAGACAACAAAAATCGCTCTTTTTGTAAAGGGTGAACAGTGAACATACTCTTATTCTTGGGATACTATCTGACCATAGTAAGATATGTTGAATTGATTCATAATTTATGACCTGAGCTTCAATTGTCAACTTTCCTTATTCCTTTTATTCATGTGTCTTTTGGGTTGAAGAATACTTTTTTTTTAACATTAATATCTTAATCTTCTTTGATCCAACTAGGATATTACAGTAATTCTGAGAAGGAATTTAGATGGAATATTATAAAATTCTGCATGGAAGCCTCTGAGAATCATTATTAGCCACCCCCCCCCAAGCTATCACAGTCATCAGATATAGGGTATTTGAATTCCCTCCATGACTTTATAAACATACCACTACCCAAGACAGCTATATAGCATTACAAGACTATAAAATAAATTGAATCCTGTGGACTTGTATCATTTGCAGCCCACAAAACTGTATGCAGTGATCTTATTTTCCCAAACTGTACTGCAAATCAATTTACTATATGCCAGATACACTCAAAGGGACAGAGAGAGTCATCACTCTAAGCAGAAAACAACTGATTAAGATCTAAATTGAGATCCAAAACAAAAGGAGAGGAGAGACATTCTTGGGGAAATTACTTAGGTAGAAAATTATTTCATCTGCTTTAGGACAGTGATGAAGTAATCTTCAGTCTACTTAAGGAGATCTCTGAAGTCCTCTTCCAAACTCCTATCCAGTCCTCTGGATCTTCAGTTTTCTGTACCCTAGCTTCTGACTGATTCCTGGCTCAGAACCCAGTTTGCTTGCTGGTTATCAGCACATGTGATCCTCTGTTTCCTATCTGTAAATTAGCAATTGGACTTGGTCTGTTCTTTAAACAATGATTTATTGAATGCTTGCTTATGGCATTCCAGGCGAGAAAGCAGTGAATTTTCTTAAAGCTCCTGATCTCTTTCAGTATATACTCTCTTCAGATGATACAGATAATTTTTTTAAAAAAATCAGTGTAAACAAGTCTGTAGTACTAAGTTGCTATGTAGTAAAATAAATCAGCAAAGACTCTACAGGCAGTCTTTGTAGAGCTGGGGTAGGGAGAGAATGTGGGTTACTGTTTCATGCAGGGTGGTCAGGAAATGTCTCACTAGATGTGATATCTGGGTAGAGGCCTGAGATTTGTGAGGAAAGACTCACTGAAAATCTGGGGAGGGGACAGCAGTTGCCGTGGCATGGAGGTGACAGCGTGTTTGATGTGACCAAGGAAACAACTGGGAATGAGCAGGAGGAAGACTGAGGAGAGCTGAAGGAGAGGTCGCAGGGCCCAGACCACTGGAAAGATCTGGGCTTTTACTTCGAGTGAGATGAGATCCACAGAAGGATCTGAGCAGAGGTCGGGTGTGCTCTATCTTGCTTATTCTGAGATCACTCTGATGGCAGCATTGAGGACACTCTCTACAGGGCTTCCACTTATCACCCATCCATGTAAGTTGTGAGCATAGAGGTGTCAAGGGACATTAGTAGGAAGCTGCAGCAGATGAAAAGTGATGGTGAATAGGAATGGAGATATTGTGGGAGAGATCATTAATGTGCTGTGATCCTGGACATTTTCTGAGAGTATTATGGAGAAATTTGCTGATTGTGTAGATGTGTGGGATAGAGAAGGGTTGAGGGAAAGTAGGAGTCAGAAACTTCACAGGTTTTTGCTTGAATACTTGGAAAAATGTAATTATAATCAATTGAAAAGTAACCCCCAACCTACTTTGGGAGCTCTGTAAAGACCTTGTCACACCGTCCTTGTCAGCCAGTCCTCTGGTCTTCAGTTCTCTATACTCTGGCTTCTCTATACCCTCTATACTCTTCAGTTCTCTATACTCTCAATACTCAGGGATCTGGCTGATCCCTGCTCTGAGCCTAATCACTTTAATGATCTCTTCAGTACACTAAGAGCACATTAGACCATCTTCCAGAGTAAAACGAAGAAATCCTTGGCATTTCTGAAGAAGAGTTATATTCTGGTCTTAGGTCAGGAAGAATTGAAAAGGAGGAGATATTTTCAAATAAAAAATACTGTAGACTGTGATGTTTGCCAGCAACATGAATAGGGTGACATCATCATCCAGAACCCAGTATTCCTCAATTTTTCAGTGGATTTGATCATGTAGAATAGATCATCAAAGAACCTTTCAACCATCTATTTCCTCCACTAGATAATAAGCTCTTTTGAGGAACTGCTGCTGCTGCTTTCAAGTCGCTTCAGTCGTGTCCAACTCTGTGCGACCCACAGATGGCAGCCCACCAGGCTCCCCGGTCCCTGGGATTCTCCAGGCAAGAACACTGGAGTGGGTTGCCATTTCCTTCTTCAGTGCATTAGAGTGAAAAGTGAAAGTGAAGTCGCTCAGTCGTGTCTGACTCTTCGCGACCCCATGGACTGCAGCCCACCAGGCTCCTCTGTCCATGGGATTTACTATTTCTCTTATTAATCCTAACATTTTTGGGTTTGGGATACTAACAATATATAATATATATTATTTTCACCTTGATGGCAGAGCAAGAAGCTCTGCCTAAAAAAGCTCTGCCTCTCCTGTGAACTTTTCCATTACTCCACTCCCTGTGCTCCCAATCCAACTGCCTCTCCTGGGAGGCAGTGAAAACTTCTTCTATGACTCATCCATATAAACTGTTTTTCTCACTTTGCATCAGGTAAGGCTGTTCCTTACTAGCAATTATAATAGTGATGATATCAATGAGTTTTATGACTTCCTTGTGTAGAACACTTATTTATAACTCATTTCATGTTTATGCCATCCTTAAAGATAGGTTGTAAGAGCATATTAAATAGATAAAAAGGCTGAGATTCAAAGCAGTCACATAAACCAGTCAAATTTTAATGGCAAGAGGCTTAAGCTAGTATTAAAGCCAAGTTAGCTGCTTCCAAAGTCCATGCCCTTTACCATACTAATCAATTCCTCATAATGCAAACATAAGTATTTGCCTTTTGATGTAGGATTATAGAAGACTGAAAGCTGTTAAATGTGCAAATTAAGTTGTAATTTTGAACTGACAGATGACAGATTTTGATTTTTGAATCAGATACCCTAGTCACCAGTCAGCTGCTTTTTTTGTAATGACTAAAGGTGAGAAATGCCTGTGATGAATGCCTGTTTATTTAGCCTACTGTCCCTTGGCCAGCCTAACTTCTCTTTTTTCCTATAATAACAGAACATGGTGATTGATGCATCTACTTACCTGTTTGAAGCCACGGAAAACAGATTTTTTTTCAAAAATGTATCAATATTAATTCCAGAGAACTGGAAGAACATCATTCAATACAAGAGGCCAAAACATGAAAGCTACAAACATGTAAGAATAAAAAAGCATCTCTTAAAAATATTTTCTCTGCTGCTTCTCAAATTTGATGTTAATTAATCATTTCAGAATTTTTCAGGCAAATGTTATAATTTCCATTCTGATCTTTTAAACACCTTTTTAAACATTCTCAGGCTGATGTTAGAGTTGCTCCACCTACACTCCCAGGTAGATATGAACCATATACTAAGCAATTTACAGCCTGTGAAGAAAAAGGAGAATATATTCATCTCACTCCTGAGTTTGTACTTGGAAACAAGCAAAATGAATTTGGACCATCAGGTAGGAATTTTGATTAAAACAAATATTTTGCAATGATTCCAACATGTAGATTTATATCCATGTTCAGTATACAAGCCTCGTAGGCTTAAATCCCAACTCCAAGGTCACTATTCTGTGTGTGACCTTGAACAAATGACCAAGACTTTCTGTACTTATTTTCTTTAAAAATGATGAATAGAGGAGCTGCTCCTGCCTTTTAGAATTGTTGGAAACATTAAACAAGATAATCCTTGTAAATGTACTCAGTATGGTCTCTACAGAAATTTGAATATGGGACAGCCATGATAAATTTTTTGCTTTAGGAACACATTTTAGATTTTAATTTTTCAGTTCTCCATTGCTGGATATTAATCACATGCCACCTCCATGAAAGGCAGATGCAAGGCAAAATCAAAAGGGCCAAGATGACAGTTCCTGGCCAAGAGAAAACACTAATAGGCTGGTAGCTGCTCATATTATTCAACCCATTCTTTGAACCAGATGAACTTGTTTATAAGTGATCATTTTTACCTATGAAAATGACAATTTCATCTAGTTCAATCTAAGAGTTAAGATCATTGTTTGAAGTGAACTAAAGCACATTATATTTCAGATGAAAATGAATATCCCTATCAAAGCAGTGTCCAACACATAACTAATAAATAAAACACTCCTTAAATTCACACTCCCCAGAACCACCTTTTCCTTTTGCACTGCCCCTTCAATGAACATTATTTAGTCTTTTATCTTTGTCAAACAAGTCAATCCTTGTCCTCAACATTTTCTGGACCTGTTCTCCTCCTCAATCTTAACGCCCCATCATCCCATCCCATCCCAGCCTTACCTCTCTCCCTTACTTTGATCCGACCATGTTTGTTGTACTTGGCACCTTTAGTCCCTTGTGCCTTTCTAGACATGGTTTCTTTTCTACTTGGCATGTCCAGCAAAGTCGGTCATGTCACCTACTAGTGTAAACAGCATAACTCCCTTACCACTTTAATCCTTGTGTTTTATTCACCTTGCCATTTCTCCATACTGAATTTCTAGAGAGTTTCTTTTGACTCCTGTAGTATCTTTCCAAGATTGTGAAAGAAAATTATAAAACTAATTGGTATTGTTTTGTTTTAAAAAACATGTTTCACAAGGTCAATGAAGCTCTCAAATCTACTCAACAATGATTGGACTTGCTTCCTCTCATCTCGCTCATTCGCCCTAACAGTTGTTCTAAATATCTATCACTTTTCTTAAGACCAACAACCAATCTTTTCCACCTTATAAGTTAATGAATGCCTTCACTGAGAAAGTAGAAGCCCCTACCTTCTACCTTTCTACTTCCGAACTCATGTCCATGTACATCTCCTTCCATCTCCACCTGTCTTAGAAGAGGAAGATTTTCGTCAGTTTTTTAAAAATAATGCCCCCACTGGAGCTCTTATTCTTTTCCCACACTCCTCAGCTTACCCCATCCCATAACTGACAGTTTCCCCTCTTTCTTAGACAAGTATTTCTCCCATAATGTGATACATATATTTGTGGGAAAACTCAAATTCTGGAAAACAGTGCCTTAAAAACAATAGGGCTTTGGGAGGAAATAAGATAAAGAAGAAATTCTTCAAAATCTATGCAATTTGTAGTAAAAATGATAACAGCAGAAAAATAGTTCCCTGGAAAGAGTTTTTGGACCCTCAAGCAGCAGTTCAGTGTGTCTGGAAGCTGCCTCCAAAGCGAATACTAGAAGTATACACAAACACACACAGTGAAATACTATTAGAAGTAAGAACAGGGCTAGTAGGAGCTGAGCCATCCAACCATCTCATTCTCTGTCATCCCCTTCTCCTGCCTTCAATTTTTCTCAGCCTCAGGGTCTTTACAAATCAGTCATCTCTTCTCATCAGGTGGCCAAAGTACTGGAGTTTCAGCTTCAACATCTGTCCTTCCAATGAACATTCAGGACTGATTTCCTTTAGATGGACTGGTTGGATCTCCTTGCAGTCCAAGAGACTCTCAAGAGTCTTCTCCAACACCACAGTTCGGAATCATCAGTTCTTCAGAGCTCAGCTTTTGTTATAGTACAAATCTCACACCCATACATGACTACTGGAAAAACCATATCCTTGACTAGACGGACCTTAGTCAGCAAAGTAATGTCTCTGCTTTTGAATATCACCTCATTAGACATCCTCAAATTATATTTTGTCTATAGCAGTGTTTTTCAACCTTTTTTCATTATCAACCCTTAACAAGCATATGCAGACATTTTTAAATTATGCAGTTTTATATGCAGTTATGCAGTTGAAAGTTGCACCTTCATGAAATTTCAATAACATAGGTTTGTTTTATATATGTTTATACTGTGGTAGAAGTAACTTTTGTAGGGCTAAAAACCACGGTAATATCTAAGACTTTTTGACCCCCAAGAACCAAAACTCAGAGTTCAAACTGTTCTGCCCTTAGCATATACATAGTAAATGGTTTGTTGACTTAACAGATGTGGAATAAAAAATAATATGCTGAAACAATATAATTAATGCAATGAAATGTAATACCATATGTGTTTTATAAACAAAATAGAAATGCTAGCAGCTATTTAAATATTCTGGATTTTGAATTTTTTATTAAAATATGAGGGACAAGTTATGTCACTTAAAATATATTCATGGATTTGAAATATCTTCCCACAGGTAGACTGCTCGTCCACGAGTGGGCCCATCTCCGCTGGGGAGTATTTGATGAGTACAACGATGATGAGCCTTTCTACAGGGCAAAGTCAAGGAAAATTGAAGCAACAAGGCATGACTATTTCCATTTTTAAATTACTGCTGGCAGTAACATTTTGCTTAGACTGATTTCTTTAAAAGCCTTTCTTTCATTTTTGTCCCAACGCAAATAATGAATGCCATATCACAAAACAGAGCTTTTTGTGCCTGAAAGAAGCTGCTTGTCCATTTAAAATACACATAGATTCAAGAGCATCTGGCAGTCAAGTTGATTTATTTTTATACCTCTCTACCATAGCTGCCAGAACTCATCTGAACTAAGTTAATGCTCTATGTAAAGGGTTGTACTATGTTCTAGGAGGTAAAAATTATTTAAGCTACAAAAGAATGAAAAAATAAGTAGTGGAGAATGCCATCTGAGTAGGAAATCAGCCAGCTTCAAAGAGCCAAGGAGA
Source organism: Raphicerus campestris (assembly GCA_006410735.1). NCBI lineage: Eukaryota > Metazoa > Chordata > Mammalia > Artiodactyla > Bovidae > Raphicerus > Raphicerus campestris. The sequence goes on from SJYW01024070.1 coordinate 106,544, forward strand.
AATTTCTTGAGATTAATAAAGTTTACATTAAAATACCTGTGAAGCATCACACTTAACATAGACAATCCTCTTGATTGTGAGATCAAGAGAACAGAATATGTGGGGTAATAAGTGTAAAATTGGGTGCCAGCTGTTTAATCAATCTTAGATGCCCTTCTGGGTATGGGGACTTATTTAAAAATGTACAAATTTCAGTGAAGATTCTTCCTCAGCACCATAGCACCAAGTTTTAGGATGCATATTTCAAAGATTATTATTTTGATAACATCTGTTTAGATCATGCATGCATGCTAAGTCACTTCTGTGGCTTGCCAGGCTCCTCTGTCCATAGGATTCTCCAGGGAAGAATACTGGAATGTGTTATCATGCCCTTCTTTCTCTAGGGGATCTTCCCAATCCAGGAATCAAATCCATGCCTCTTATGTCTCCTCCTTTGGCAGGCGGGTTCTTTACCACTAGTGCCACCTAGGAAGCTCTTTGTTAGGTCATATTCTCCTAAAAGCCTAGTCTCTGCTACACAGTTTTCATCGTGGTTGTTAACATGTGAAAGTGAAAGTTGCTCAGTCATGTCTGACTTGTCCATGGAATTCTCCAGTCCATAATACTGGAGTGGGTAGTCTTTCCTTTCACCAGGGGATCTTTCCAACCCAGGGACCTAAGCCGGGTCTCCCACATTGCAGGTGGATTCTTTACCAGCTGAGCCACAAGGGGAGCCCAAGAAGACCATAGTGGGTAGGCTATCCCTTCTCCAGTGGATCTTCCCGATCAGGAATTGAACCTGCATTGCAGGCAGATTCTTTACCAACTGAGTTATAAGTTGTTAACATAGGTAACGCTATTAAGTTTGCCGAATTTGGGGGCAATAGAGGCATAGACATATTTAGAAGACTTATGAAATTACCGAATAAAATCTAGTCTTTGTTTCTTTAATTTGGACTGGAACACACTGAAAAGATGAGCTACACTAACATTACAACATATTTGTTGCAATCACTGTCACTTGCTGCAAATTCCATGCAATAAGACATATGTCTAAAATTCCTCTACTGTTCTTTACTGGCCTTGGCAGAACCTGTCTTTCCTTCTAGCCATATTTCACTTTGTATAAAAATGCTTCTTGAATAATCCAAACACTTGTAGCTATGCAATATTTCATTCTTTTGAAGAAAATTTCTTTGAGTGAGGAATACACAAAAAGTCTAAGGTTAAAGTGGTACCAAGACTAAATGATTTCACAAGATGCCTTTTCCAGATTCCTGCAATGTATTTACCATCACAAGGTTACTGGGACAGATGTTTGGAAAAGGGGAGCCTACAGTCACTAGTGTTAAGTGGGACAACAGAATATTTAATTCCAGCAGACTCACTCTTTGCATAGACAGGAGATTCTACTTCAAATTTCCCTCAAATTTTTCTTGTAAAACAGATAAGCTACCTGGTGGAAACCCTTAAACTTTGCTGTCAAAATAGGATGTGTGTGGTATACAAATAAGAATAAAAATATTGATAAAGACCATTATTAACAACCTTGACAAGAAGACCACTTAATATTTTATAAAAATTTTAATAATTAGATTGCCTCAAAGACTAACTGTCACATATTTTCAGGTGTTCCACAGGTATTACTGGCTTAAATAGAGTATATGTGTGTGAAGGAGGCAGCTGTGTATCAAATAGGGAATGCAGAATTAATTCCACGACAAAACTGTATGAAAAAAATTGTCAATTCTTCCCTGATAAATACCAAACTGAAAAGACATCCATAATGTTTATGCAAGGTATTGATTCTGTAAGTATACCAATCAATTGTTACTTCAGTTTGTGTTGATACATTTACAATCAGAGGACTTGCTATCATGTTTATAAATTATCTATGCAGGTGACCTGAGGGATTAGATGTATTATTTTAGAATTCTTTGAACATTGGCTAGCACATAATAAGCACCAAAGTAGTGTTACCTATTATTATTGAAAATCTGCCTAACTAAAACATTTCCTCCCCTAAATCATATTTCATTCAATAAGTATTTTTAAGGAAAAGGTTTTTAATTTTTTCAGATCTGTTGGTGAGTTTTTAAATGCACCCCATTTAATTTTTTTTCATTTTATAATATTAACCTTTTAGGTCACTAAATTCTGTGATGAAAAAAACCATAACCAAGAAGCTCCAAGTCTACAAAACAAAATGTGCGATTATAGAAGCACATGGGAGGTGATCAGCAATTCTGAGGATTTTAAAAACACAACGGCTATGCTGGCACCACCCCCTCCACCTGTCTTCTCATTGCTAAAGATCAGTGAAAGAATTGTGTGCTTAGTTCTTGATAAGTCTGGAAGCATGATGGTGAGTTCATGGGCCCATTTTTCCTGGATGTAGGGACAGGGCAGTGATTGAATGTCTAAGAACATTCTGACTGCTACCTGCACCTGGGTTCTTCTAAAATGTATGATGGCATAAGTACTGTCACCTCCTGTGATCTTGACCTCAAGAGGGGCAATGAACATTATAATGAAAGAAGGATGTAATAAGAGTTAGAAGGACCTAATCCAAGAATTTTCTTTCCCAGAAAATGGAGTTTATTGAGGAGAACTTTTAAGTCTTTAGTAAAGCTTTTGTTGCAGGATCAGAACTGGAGATTGAAATGTGTAATTATTTCCTAATCTTACTCCCTTTATCTATTGAAAATACTTGACAGGCATGAAGAAAGAGTGGATTCAGAGCTTCCAAACTACATTCCAAATCAAAGAACAAGATCAATCAAGAGGATTCTTAACATGTTTCTCTTATTTAAACTCTCTATAGGAATGATCTCCTTATGCTCAAAGACACAGACAAAAAGCATCACTATAAAGAAGATATGGCCAGATTCAGTCATTCATTCCTTCTACTACATTAAGAGAATATTACTAGGCTTGTACTTGGCTTTAGGAATAGAGATCCATATCCTTGAAAAGTTCATAGATGAATAAAGAAAGATTTCACTCTCTTTCCCATCATGAGTTAATAATTATATTTCAGTATTTGGCATAGGTATCCACTTTGTCCAGGACATGGGCTGGTCTTCCAGGCTGGGCTAAGGGCATTTCTGTAGTTCTTTCACAGTGACCTGGCTGTGTTTAGTCACTCAGTCATGCCCAACACTTTGTGACCCCATGAACTGTAGGCTCCTCCATCCATGGGATTTTCCAGGCAAGAGTGCCATTTTCTCCTCCAGGGGATCTTCTTGATCCAGGGATTGAACCCACGTCTCCTGTGTCTCATGTATTGCAGGCAAATTCTGCTGAGTCATCAGGGTTCCCCTTATTACTATATATTATATTGAAATTACACATTTTTCTCCCACTATTTTATGAATACCTCTCGAACTTGAAACTATCTTATCTAGGAACCAGGTCTCCTAGGACTTGAAGTAGTCTTAGTCATCTTTGTGTCCTTTTGTCTAGAATATGGTTTATAACATGTAGGCATTCAATAAAAAATGGTTGAAATGAATGGACTATAAATAGCAGGTGGAATGTATCAAAAGGATGGCACATTTGAGGCAGAATAAAGCATGCTGAAGATCAGGAATAATATATTCACCAAATGGGGGTTGATTAGTTAGTGGAAATGGCAGC
>SJYW01024070.1:117837-140131 GCA_006410735.1 Raphicerus campestris
CGCTGGGGAGTATTTGATGAGTACAACGATGATGAGCCTTTCTACAGGGCAAAGTCAAGGAAAATTGAAGCAACAAGGCATGACTATTTCCATTTTTAAATTACTGCTGGCAGTAACATTTTGCTTTGACTGATTTCTTTAAAAGCCTTTCTTTCATTTTTGTCCCAACGCAAATAATGAATGCCATATCACAAAACAGAGCTTTTTGTGCCTGAAAGAAGCTGCTTGTCCATTTAAAATACACATAGATTCAAGAGCATCTGGCAGTCAAGTTGCTTTATTTTTATACCTCTCTACCATAGCTGCCAGAACTCATTTGAACTAAGTTAATGCTCTATGTAAAGGGTTGTACTATGTTCTAGGAGGTAAAAATTATTTAAGCTACAAAAGAATGAAAAAATAAGTAGTGGAGAATGCCATCTGAGTAGGAAATCAGCCAACTTCAAAGAGCCAAGGAGAAATTTCTTGAGATTAATAAAGTTTACATTAAAATACCTGTGAAGCATCACACTTAACATAGACAATCCTCTTGATTGTGAGATCAAGAGAACAGAATATGTGGGGTAATAAGTGTAAAATTGGGTGCCAGCTGTTTAATCAATCTTAGATGCCCTTCTGGGGATGGGGACTTATTTAAAAATGTACAAATTTCAGTGAAGATTCTTCCTCAGCACCATAGCACCAAGTTTTAGGATGCATATTTCAAAGATTATTATTTTGATAACATCTGTTTAGATCATGCATGCATGCTAAGTCACTTCTGTGGCTTGCCAGGCTCCTCTGTCCATAGGATTCTCCAGGGAAGAATACTGGAATGTGTTATCATGCCCTTCTTTCTCTAGGGGATCTTCCCAATCCAGGAATCAAATCCATGCCTCTTATGTCTCCTCCTTTGGCAGGCGGGTTCTTTACCACTAGTGCCACCTAGGAAGCTCTTTGTTAGGTCATATTCTCCTAAAAGCCTAGTCTCTGCTACACAGTTTTCATCGTGGTTGTTAACATGTGAAAGTGAAAGTTGCTCAGTCATGTCTGACTTGTCCATGGAATTCTCCAGTCCATAATACTGGAGTGGGTAGTCTTTCCTTTCACCAGGGGATCTTTCCAACCCAGGGACCTAAGCCGGGTCTCCCACATTGCAGGTGGATTCTTTACCAGCTGAGCCACAAGGGGAGCCCAAGAAGACCATAGTGGGTAGGCTATCCCTTCTCCAGTGGATCTTCCCGATCAGGAATTGAACCTGCATTGCAGGCAGATTCTTTACCAACTGAGTTATAAGTTGTTAACATAGGTAACGCTATTAAGTTTGCCGAATTTGGGGGCAATAGAGGCATAGACATATTTAGAAGACTTATGAAATTACCGAATAAAATCTAGTCTTTGTTTCTTTAATTTGGACTGGAACACACTGAAAAGATGAGCTACACTAACATTACAACATATTTGTTGCAATCACTGTCACTTGCTGCAAATTCCATGCAATAAGACATATGTCTAAAATTCCTCTACTGTTCTTTACTGGCCTTGGCAGAACCTGTCTTTCCTTCTAGCCATATTTCACTTTGTATAAAAATGCTTCTTGAATAATCCAAACACTTGTAGCTATGCAATATTTCATTCTTTTGAAGAAAATTTCTTTGAGTGAGGAATACACAAAAAGTCTAAGGTTAAAGTGGTACCAAGACTAAATGATTTCACAAGATGCCTTTTCCAGATTCCTGCAATGTATTTACCATCACAAGGTTACTGGGACAGATGTTTGGAAAAGGGGAGCCTACAGTCACTAGTGTTAAGTGGGACAACAGAATATTTAATTCCAGCAGACTCACTCTTTGCATAGACAGGAGATTCTACTTCAAATTTCCCTCAAATTTTTCTTGTAAAACAGATAAGCTACCTGGTGGAAACCCTTAAACTTTGCTGTCAAAATAGGATGTGTGTGGTATACAAATAAGAATAAAAATATTGATAAAGACCATTATTAACAACCTTGACAAGAAGACCACTTAATATTTTATAAAAATTTTAATAATTAGATTGCCTCAAAGACTAACTGTCACATATTTTCAGGTGTTCCACAGGTATTACTGGCTTAAATAGAGTATATGTGTGTGAAGGAGGCAGCTGTGTATCAAATAGGGAATGCAGAATTAATTCCACGACAAAACTGTATGAAAAAAATTGTCAATTCTTCCCTGATAAATACCAAACTGAAAAGACATCCATAATGTTTATGCAAGGTATTGATTCTGTAAGTATACCAATCAATTGTTACTTCAGTTTGTGTTGATACATTTACAATCAGAGGACTTGCTATCATGTTTATAAATTATCTATGCAGGTGACCTGAGGGATTAGATGTATTATTTTAGAATTCTTTGAACATTGGCTAGCACATAATAAGCACCAAAGTAGTGTTACCTATTATTATTGAAAATCTGCCTAACTAAAACATTTCCTCCCCTAAATCATATTTCATTCAATAAGTATTTTTAAGGAAAAGGTTTTTAATTTTTTCAGATCTGTTGGTGAGTTTTTAAATGCACCCCATTTAATTTTTTTTCATTTTATAATATTAACCTTTTAGGTCACTAAATTCTGTGATGAAAAAAACCATAACCAAGAAGCTCCAAGTCTACAAAACAAAATGTGCGATTATAGAAGCACATGGGAGGTGATCAGCAATTCTGAGGATTTTAAAAACACAACGGCTATGCTGGCACCACCCCCTCCACCTGTCTTCTCATTGCTAAAGATCAGTGAAAGAATTGTGTGCTTAGTTCTTGATAAGTCTGGAAGCATGATGGTGAGTTCATGGGCCCATTTTTCCTGGATGTAGGGACAGGGCAGTGATTGAATGTCTAAGAACATTCTGACTGCTACCTGCACCTGGGTTCTTCTAAAATGTATGATGGCATAAGTACTGTCACCTCCTGTGATCTTGACCTCAAGAGGGGCAATGAACATTATAATGAAAGAAGGATGTAATAAGAGTTAGAAGGACCTAATCCAAGAATTTTCTTTCCCAGAAAATGGAGTTTATTGAGGAGAACTTTTAAGTCTTTAGTAAAGCTTTTGTTGCAGGATCAGAACTGGAGATTGAAATGTGTAATTATTTCCTAATCTTACTCCCTTTATCTATTGAAAATACTTGACAGGCATGAAGAAAGAGTGGATTCAGAGCTTCCAAACTACATTCCAAATCAAAGAACAAGATCAATCAAGAGGATTCTTAACATGTTTCTCTTATTTAAACTCTCTATAGAAATGATCTCCTTATGCTCAAAGACACAGACAAAAAGCATCACTATAAAGAAGATATGGCCAGATTCAGTCATTCATTCCTTCTACTACATTAAGAGAATATTACTAGGCTTGTACTTGGCTTTAGGAATAGAGATCCATATCCTTGAAAAGTTCATAGATGAATAAAGAAAGATTTCACTCTCTTTCCCATCATGAGTTAATAATTATATTTCAGTATTCGGCATAGGTATCCACTTTGTCCAGGACATGGGCTGGTCTTCCAGGCTGGACTAAGGGCATTTCTGTAGTTCTTTCACAGTGACCTGGCTGTGTTTAGTCACTCAGTCATGCCCAACGCTTTGTGACCCCATGAACTGTAGGCTCCTCCATCCATGGGATTTTCCAGGCAAGAGTGCCATTTTCTCCTCCAGGGGATCTTCTTGATCCAGGGATTGAACCCACGTCTCCTGTGTCTCATGTATTGCAGGCAAATTCTGCTGAGTCATCAGGGTTCCCCTTATTACTATATATTATATTGAAATTACACATTTTTCTCCCACTATTTTATGAATACCTCTCGAACTTGAAACTATCTTATCTAGGAACCAGGTCTCCTAGGACTTGAAGTAGTCTTAGTCATCTTTGTGTCCTTTTGTCTAGAATATGGTTTATAACATGTAGGCATTCAATAAAAAATGGTTGAAATGAATGGACTATAAATAGCAGGTGGAATGTGTCAAAAGGATGGCACATTTGAGGCAGAATAAAGCATGCTGAAGATCAGGAATAATATATTCACCAAATGGGGGTTGATTAGTTAGTGGAAATGGCAGCTGATGATACAGCTAGCTGAAATAATCCACAGTACTACAGGGTTTCAGAAAGAATATCAGAGTGCTAGACCTCACCACGTAACAATGTTTTAGGAAGAGTCCCTGGGGAGAGATGAAATTCTTAATTGGGAGAGATGAGCAGTTTTCCCTAGACAGGGTGCAGGCATAGTCAAGTTTAAAGGTAAACCAAAATGGTAGACATACCCACTAAGATGGGGATGTATTATAGAAGAAGTTCCTCACTGTGATTTGTTTCTAGGCAGTTCAGAGGGAAACTTGGGCATGTGTTGGGGACAGGTGCCACAGGACAATTGGTACTGAGGGACTGGAAAAGACCAGTGCATGAAAAGGTGTACATCCTAGGGTATTCACCTACAAAATAAGTACTTGAATCCTAGTGGGTTACCAAAGAACCAATTACAGTTAATCCATTAGTGGAAATGTGGTGGGGCATGGTTAGGTGCAGAAGCAGAAATGGGCGAGGTGGAATTTAGAGTAAATTTCATCTTTTGGTTAGTCAGGTGGCCAGGGGATGGAGAGATTTAAGTCTCTAGTTGGAGTCCATGATGGTCTGGTTTGATATTGACATTATGGGACCTGGGGAGTAGTTTCATCTTGATACAACTGGAACAGAGGATCCCAGGAGTAATCAAGCAGTCTCTAATATTTGAGTAATCACCCCCCAATTCCAACCCAACCTCCACCTTTCTCTACACCTCTAATTTAAGTGCTAAGAAGCCAAGAATCAGCTCTAGTTTAAAACCTGTGTTCCTTAATATACTATACATATGTATTACATAAGGCTTCCCAGGTGGCTCAGTGGGTAAAGAATCCACCTGTATTGCAGGAGACCATCTGCAATACAAGAGATATGGGTTCAGTCCCTGGGTTAGGAAGACCCTGGAGAAGGAAATGGTAAATCACTCCAGTATTCTTTCCTGGAGAATCCCATGGACAGAGAGCCTGGCAGGCTATAGTTCATGGAGTTGCAAATGAGTCAGACACAACTTAGCTATCAAACCACCATGTATTACATAATAAATATAACTGTATTTTTAATTTTATCAATTGAAAAAATTTGCTTTCTTTAATAACATCAATTACTATTGATAGAAAACCTTTAACAACAAAGTCTGTTCGCTCATTTTATGTGAGCTTCTATTACTTTCCTGTCAAAAATTACTTGTTTTTATTACCCATTTTTATTCAGACTTCTAATCGTCTAAATCGAATGAACCANAAATAATACAAGGGAGACATGAAGGACAGAGAACTCTGCTTCATCTTTGACTCTTCATTTGTTCCTGAATGTGTAGGGGATATGTGATGGGGATGCTGTATAAATGCTATAATGCATGAAAGCATTTCCTAAATTTTAAATTGGTCCTAGTGTACATTGAGCCATATTTCACATATATTAAAAATATACATTCAGAAAACTAAGATCATGGCATCTGGTTCCATCGCTGTATGGCAAATAGATAGGGAAACAATGGAAACAGTGAAAGACTTTATTTTGGGGGGCTCCAAAATCACTGCAGATGGTGATTGCAGCCATGAAATTAAAAGACGCTTGCTCTTTGGAAGAAAAGCTATAACCAACCTAGACAGCATATTAAAAAGTGGAGACATTACTTTCTCAAAGAAGGCCCATCTAGTCAAAGCTATGGTTTTTCAGTGGTCATGTATGGATGTGAGAGTTGGACTATAAAGAAAGTTGAGCACTGAAGAACTGATGCTTTGAAGTCCCTTGGACTGCAAGGAGATGAAACCAGCCAATCCTAAAGGAAATCTTTCCCGAATATTAATTGAAAGGACTGATGCTGATGCTGAAGCTCCAACACTTAGGCAACCTGATGTGAAGAACTGAAAAGACCCTGATGCTGGGAAAGATTGAAGGCAGGAGGAGAAGGGGACGACAGAGGATGAGATGGTTGGATGATATCACTGACTCGATGGACATGAATTGAGCAAGCTCTGAGAGTTAGTGATGGACAGGGAAGGCTGGTGTGCTGTAGTCCACGGGGTCACAAAGAGTCTGACACAACTNTGACTCGATGTACATGAATTGAGCAAGCTCTGAGAGTTAGTGATGGACAGGGAAGGCTGGTGTGCTGTAGTCCACGGGGTCACAAAGAGTCTGACACAACTGAGCAACTGAACTGACTGAACTGAAAATTATATATAGCAGTCATTCTTTGCCTCAAAACCTGAAAAAATTGAAACAAGACTGGTCACATTGTATCATGACACCAGCATTAGTAAGACTTTTTACATTGTAATCCCTTTGTAAACCTATACACATCTCCACTACAAGTTCAGGAAAGCCACTGATAGCCTATCATTTTTTTTCCCCTCTTGGACTGGACTCCTTTTCTCAAAATGATGTATCAAGAAGCCACTTCCAATAAAGCTGTCAAAGAAGATGAAATATAGTTTCCTTCCTGAGATAAATTATCTTTATCCTTTCTTATGGGTACCTAGATTCAAAACTCTGTTTTTCAAACTGTTTAGCTTTATAGGAAATGGTTCAAGCCATAAATAGGACACATTCTCAGTAAGTCGTATATTCTCTTAGCACCATTAATATGCTTAGTTATGTGCTTGTGACTATTAGCGATTAATTAAAAATTATACAGCAAGATTTTTAACTTGTGTAGAACTTTCTACATCTTTTGTTTATTAGCATACTGCTGCTGCGGATAAGTCGCTTCAGTCGTGTCCGACTCTGTGCGACCCCACAGACAGCAGCCCACTGGGCTCCGCCATCCCTGGGATGCTCCAGGCAAGAACATTGGAGTGGGTTGCCATTTCCTTCTAGGATACCCTAATTTGAAACCAACAGCTTCTTTAAAAATGTTAAGGTGAACTCTTAATGCATCTAGCTGCCTACAGAACCAAAGAAGCAGAAAAATATTTAATGCCATTATATGCTTGGTGTCTGGTTTTCCTGAGTGCCACAGAATGTGATGTCATAGTCATTGAACTCAAGTAGGATTTTCCATACCCCTACTCCCACACAACTTCATCTGAGCAAACATTTCCTACAGTGGATGGACAGAAAATAAAAAGTCCTGTTTAAATTCCCCTAGCATTGTGATTACAGATCCTTTGATTTAAAAATGAAGCTGTCTCCTCTTTTCTGCACACTATTTTCTATGTCCATTTTATCCTAGTCTCCCCTAGGCCTAGTTGACCTAGGATCACCTGTAATAATGCTCTGATTATATTTGTAGGCAATTAGAAATGCTAACTTCCAACTAGATGGATCTGAAATAGTGCTGCTGACTGACGGGGAAGATAACACTGTAACGTCTTGTATTGAGAAAGTGAAACAAAGTGGGGCCATCATTCATTTCATTGCTCTTGGACCAGATGCTGCTCCAGAAGTCACAGAGATGAGCACTGCAACAGGTAAAATATGGCCTACATCCTTTGATAGCAATACATAAATGTAGAGGCTGACAATTCAACAAGTTCTCTTAAGTTCCTCCTCTGCAGGTGCTGTGCCAGGAGCTTGGGATCAGAGTTAAACCAAACATGATCTCAAGGTGCCAATAGTCCTGCTGACCCGAGAGACAGATGACACTGCTAATCAGAAAAGCACAGTCAGATAACACTCCTCCATAACAAGAGACATACATAGGTGTCAAACACCGTGTGAGCAGATGGAGTCAGTGATTCTCTCAGCATTGAACAGAGTCAGAGAAACAAGGCATGAGAGATGAGGAGCTAGACATTTATCAGTTAGTTTGCTTTCTCTGGAAGCAAAAGGACGACAGAGAATATAAAGCATGTTGGGGTGACAATGCCAGCCACATTGAGGGGTAGTGAGAAATACCTGGGACTAGAGAATAGACTGAAAGTTAAGGGATGGGTTTAACAGAAGCTCCGGCTATAAATATAGTAATAACAAAGTTTCTAGATTAAACGTAAGATAGCTATTATCTTACAGACAGAGACATGTGAAGAAAATGGACTACATGTGTTCAGTGNCGACAGAGAATATAAAGCATGTTGGGGTGAAAATGCCAGCCACATTGAAGGGTAGTGAGAAATACCTGGGACTAGAGAATAGACTGAAAGTTAAGGGATGGGTTTAACAGAAGCTCCGGCTATAAACATAGTAATAACAAAGTTTCTAGATTAAACGTTAAGATAGCTATTATCTTACAGACAGAGACATGTGAAGAAAATGGACTACATGTGTTCAGTGCCTTCTTAAACACAATAGAGAATACATAATTTATAACATTATAAAAACCAATTACTGTATTGAATTGACCTGTAATGTTACCAAACAAACACTTGCTTTTTAATGCTTAATTGTACAAACTCCCATCATTTCAAAGTAATTTTAAGGCCATTGTAAAGTATTTCTGTCCTAAATATCCCTCCGAAAGTATTGTTTTTAAACTTGTCTCTGTTGCTTACCATTGTTTTATCTGCTTATTGCCAAATTTTGTCAGGATGCTTCAATATGAAATCTTGTTAACCTTGCTGTGACCCACTCTGGAAGGAAAACTTGAATGCTGATATGGTTAGANGAAGTAATTTTATAGCCATTGTAAAGTATTTCTGTCCTAAATATCCCTCCGAAAAGTATTGTTTTTAAACTTGTCTCTGTTGCTTACCATTGTTTTATCTGCTCATTGCCAAATTTTGTCAGGATGCTTCAATATGAAATCTTTTTAACCTTTCTGTGACCCACTCTGGCAGGAAAACTTGAATGCTGATATGGTTAGAACTGTATCTTAAATAATCATTAAAGTGAATAATTCTCCTAAAGGCTATGTGATCCTGTGAGCTTTAGTTCATGAATTTATAACATCTCCTTTCACATTCTTTAGTTAGTTGATGTATTTAAACCAGAAAGATTTCTATTAGTGGAGTTTAAAGGTAGCTTACCTCCCAGTTATGAAATTTTTAAGGTAACATTTCAGAGATAACCTTTATACCTGTCTGATTTGGGTTTATTCTTATAATACATACTGAAACTATGGTTTTGTTTACCCTGATATTGTCTTAATCACTAAAATGTGAAAAGCACTTATTTTCTGAAAAGCAACCTAGTTCATGTATTTACATTTTAGGAGGAAAACATGTTTATGCTTCAGATGAAAGCCAGAACAATGGCCTTATTGATGCTTTTGCCGCCCTTGCATCAGGGAACATTGATGCCTCCCAGCAATCTCTTCAGGTCAGAGTTCCTAGTTTATGTTTGGATTTAGATATAGCCAAGAAAAATAATCTGGCTGTTACAAGTTTTGAGTTCTGTATCATCACCAGGTGGCTCAGTGGTAAATAATATGCCTGGCAGTTTAGGAGATGCTGGGTGGATCCCTGGGTGGGGAAGATCCCCTGGCGGAGGAAATGGCAATCCATTCCAGTATTCTTATCTGGAGAATTCCATGGACTAGGAGCCTGTAGGGCTATAGTCCATGGGGTCACAGAGTCAGACACAACTGAGTGACTGAGCACTTTATTTTAAGTCAAGAAAAATGGTAATCTGAGGGCAATACACACACATACACACACAAAACTAATTTTCTCAGAGGTAGTTTAGCACTTTAATGCTAAATCCTAGTGTAGGTGCTCACCAACTGGGAAAATAATAACAGGGCTGTATCTCCAACTGTAAATCCCATTGTCCTGCTCTAATGCTTTTATTATACCCTGTTCTCTCCTCAGTAGCTATATTTCCACACTTTCTGACTGACAACTGTCATCCCAATTAGTTTTCAAAGAGATCACAAGCCTAAGGTGGTATGCCATATTTAAGTTTGTTCTCAAGGCAGAAATTTTAAAATATGTAAAACAGAAAAAAGCATAAAATTACTCTCTTCTACAGTTATTAATTTTTTATATATTTAAACAGCTCGAAAGTAAGGGATTAAAACTCAACAGTAATGACTGGATGAATGGCACTGTAATAATTGATAGCACTGTGGGAAAGGACACATTCTTTCTCATCACATGGAGCCAACAACTTCCCTCTATTTATCTCTTTGATCCCAATGGAATGTCAATGGAGAATTTCACAGTGGATTCAACTTCCAAAATGGCCTATCTCAGCATTCCAGGAGCTACAAAGGTAAGCAATTAATTTTTAGACCTCCTCACAAATTTTACAGGTGAAAATACATCATTTGATATCATAAATGTGGATGCCAATACTTGTGTCATTTCAAAATTAAGATAAAGTAGAATGTACTTGATATGACGGTATGGTCCTGAAAATTTTGGTGACAGAGGGGAAAAAAAAGAACTTAAGCATTAGAAGAAAGGAAGAGAAAGGGAAAAATTAAGTAGGCTAAGGATAACTTTGAGGGGACAATGTAGTAAGTCTGTGCAGCTTGCTATGTAGATAGCTACAAAGCCATTTCTTATACCAGATCATAGGGGAGCTTCCCTGATAACTCAGTTGGTAAAGAATCTGCCTACAATGCAGGAGACCCCAGTTTGACTCTAGGCTCGGGAAGATCTGCTGGAGAAGGGATAGGCTACCCACTCCAATTTTCTTAGGCTTCTCTTGTGGCTCAGCTGGTAAAGAATCTGCCTGCAGTGCAGGAGACCTGGGTTCGACCCCTGGGTTAGAAAGGCTACCCACTCCAATATTGTGGCCTAGAGAATTCCACGGACTATTGTCCATGGGGTCGCAAAGAGTCGGAAATGACTGAGCAACTTTCACTTTCATTTTTCACCAGGTCATAGAGTCTGTACACTCTGAGATCTAGGAATAAGTCCAAGATCAAGTCAAACTTTCCAAAACTTATTTTTACCAATGGAGATTTCATAAATTTTGGATACCAGGCACAATAATAGGATATTCTTTCCAAACTGCCTCAATTCTTACCTCTTTACCCTCAGAACTCTTAAAGCTCTCAAAACTCTGTTTATTCGGTAACACACTTAATAGTTTAGAGTTAGATAATGGAAAAACAGAAAATAGCTTGCTGTTGGATGCTTATTCCATTTTTATTGAATTTTTAGGTGGGTGTATGGACTTACAATGTTCAAGCAAAAACAAGCCCAGAAACATTGACTATAACAGTAAATTCTCGGGCAGCAAACCCTTCTGTGCCTCCAATCACAGTGAATGCTAAAGTGAATAAAGATACAAACAGCTATCCCAGCCCACTGATTATTTATGCAGAAATTCTGCAAGGGTATTTGCCTATTCTTGGAGCCAACGTGACTGCTTTCATTGAATCGAAATTTGGAGAAACAGAAGTTTTGGAACTTTTGGATAATGGTGCAGGTAAATCACAGGTTTCTCTGAACAAGTCTAAATTTTCATAACTCAGGGTATGTTATGAGTCCCTGAGGAAATGTGGGGCAGAGGGACAGGCATCAGAAAATTGATGCAGATTGTGGATGAACAACTGGACCAGGGTGAAATTTTATCCAGGTAACAACTCCAAAGTGATTTGCAAGTGTCTTACACATGGTAGAGCACTCAGTGAACTTTACTGTCATTATTGTTCCTTCTTTCATTTAGACAACCAATGTCTTCCAATAGATAGGAAAGTATCATTGCTGATATTGAGGACAGCATCAAGAATTCTGAATAAGTGTTTCTTAGGGGTATATATGGAGAAGGCAATGGCACTCCACTCCAGTACTTTTGCCTGGAAAATCCCATGGATGGAGGAGCCTGGTAGGCTGCAGTCCGTGGGGTCACTAGAGTCAGACACGACTGAGTGATTTCATTTTCACTTTTCGCTTTCATGCATTGGAGAAGGAAATGGCAACCCACTCCACTGTTCTTGCCTGGAGAATCCCAGGTTCGGGGAAGTCTGGTGGGCTGCCGTGTATGGGGTCGCACAGAGTCAGCCACGACTGAGGTGACTTAGTAGCAGCAGCAGCAGCAGCAGCAGCAGCAGGGGTATATAACCAAGAAAGTCTGGCCAGAGATAGTGAAACACAAGTAGTAGTATGGAATGAAGCAGTGCAATTTGGGTCCCTGGCAGGGAGGGGATGACAGCTATGAGAAATTCCCAACAGCTGGATAAAAAGTTCCCATATAATCTTGGGGATTGAGACCAAAGGAAGCTGGATCTGCCATCAGAGAGAAGGGGATATTACTGGGTCATCATCAGATAGCAGATCTGACTGGAAGGTATCAAAATAGAGTATTGACCTCTCTCTATCTCCTTGGTCTGTATAGGTGAGTGGTACTGTACTTTAAAACCTTTTCCCAATTCTGAATATTCTGGGAACTAACACTTCTTTAGAGAGGTCATTTAGTAAAGAAATTACTATCTCAGTAAACATCTAAGTTGTCAGAATTTTCAATTAGTTTCTTTTCGATGTAGTTAAATCAGCCAGCTTATAACCTATCATCAACTAGAGTTGGCCCTGTGAGAAGTTTAGAAGGCAAAGTCTTTGGTTTATCAGTGCCTTCATCTAATATGACAATATTTTCTTAAATTATCCCATGACTCTCTTTCTCCCAGCTGCTTCCATGCTATGTTAAAACTCCTGTATCTTGTTTCATTTCTCAAGGAGAAATATAATTTCTCAAATAAAACTCAAATAATTTGGGACACCTTTATCTAAGAAAGCATAGATGCTTAAGAATGACTTTACCTAAGAAAGCATTGGCAATTAACAATGACTTGGAGCAGGGGTTCTCAAATTTTAACTCCTGAAAAGTTTGTTTTATAACACAGAATGGGAACACCGGAAAAACTTTCATTCCTTATATGACCCAGAGAAACGCAGATGCTGTTGGTCTAAGGATTTCATTTTAAGAATCTCTCTCTTAAAGTCTTAACCCTCCTGAGAAATGTGTTTGCAAGTTAACAAAACTCTCTAGTACTGATGATATGAAAAAATATCCTTATGATACAGTATTCCTAAGCTCTCCTAAATGTTTATTCTAAAAACAGATGGGGTTTTCCACTGTTAGACCAGAAAATTAATCAATCATAGTGTAAGAGGTAGGGATTAAAATGAAAAATGAGACACTGAAGATAAGTTACAATAAGTAATTTGTAGGTGATAGCAATGAGAATTAAATCTTATGCAAAGATAATATTTCTTTAGTGGGGATTCTTTGATTTGGAGACAGAGAGAGAGACAACATAATTGTGCTTAAAGCATGACTGCAAACAGACTAGCTGAGAAACGGTAAGAAGAATGCTATAATAATCTTCATATGAGTTTATAAGATGAAGGCATTAAGTACACATGCATAGGTATCAGTATATATACCAGTATGCCTGTATAATAATATATTATTACAAATAGAAAGGGAAAAAAAATGGAAGCAGTGAAAGATTTTATTTTCTTGGTCTCCAAAATCACTGCAGTGACTACAGCCATGAAATTAAAAGACTCTTGCTCCTTGGAAGAAAAGCTATGACAAACCTAGATAGCATATTAAATAGCAGAGACATCACTTTGCCGACAAAGGTCTGAATAGTCAAAGCTATGGTTTTTCCAGTAGTCATGTACAGATGTAAAAGTTGGACCATAAAGAAGGCTGAGCACCAAAGAACCGATGCTTTTGCACTGTGGTGCTGGAGAAGACTCTTGAGAGGATATTGAACCATTCAATCCTAAAGGAAATAAACCCTGGATATTCATCAGGACTGTTGCTGAAGCTCTAATACTTTGGTCACATGATGCAAAGAGCTGATTCATTGGAAAAGACCCTGATGCTGGGAAAGACTGAAGGAAAAAGGCGAAGAGGGCTGAGGATCAGATGGTTAGACAGCACCATTGACNCTGTATGGGTGAGTGGTACTGTACTTTAAAACCTTTTCCCAATTCTGAATATTCTGGGAACTAACACTTCTTTAGAGAGGTCATTTAGTAAAGAAATTACTATCTCAGTAAACATCTAAGTTGTCAGAATTTTCAATTAGTTTCTTTTCGATGTAGTTAAATCAGCCAGCTTATAACCTATCATCAACTAGAGTTGGCCCTATGAGAAGTTTAGAAGGCAAAGTCTTTGGTTTATCAGTGCCTTCATCTAATATGACAATATTTTCTTAAATTATCCCATGACTCTCTTTCTCCCAGCTGCTTCCATGCTATGTTAAAACTCCTGTATCTTGTTTCATTTCTCAAGGAGAAATATAATTTCTCAAATAAAACTCAAATAATTTGGGACACCTTTATCTAACAAAGCATAGATGCTTAAGAATGACTTTACCTAAGAAAGCATTGGCAATTAACAATGACTTGGAGCAGGGGTTCTCAAATTTTAACTCCTGAAAAGTTTGTTTTATAACACAGAATGGGAACACCGGAAAAACTTTCATTCCTTATATGACCCAGAGAAACGCAGATGCTATTGGTCTAAGGATTTCATTTTAAGAATCTCTCTCTTAAAGTCTTAACCCTCCTGAGAAATGTGTTTGCAAGTTAACAAAACTCTCTAGTACTGATGATATGAAAAAATATCCTTATGATACAGTATTCCTAAGCTCTCCTAAATGTTTATTCTAAAAACAGATGGGGTTTTCCACTGTTAGACCAGAAAATTAATCAATCATAGTGTAAGAGGTAGGGATTAAAATGAAAAATGAGACACTGAAGATAAGTTACAATAAGTAATTTGTAGGTGATAGCAATGAGAATTAAATCTTATGCAAAGATAATATTTCTTTAGTGGGGATTCTTTGATTTGGAGACAGAGAGAGAGACAACATAATTGTGCTTAAAGCATGACTGCAAACAGACTAGCTGAGAAACGGTAAGAAGAATGCTATAATAATCTTCATATGAGTTTATAAGATGAAGGCATTAAGTACACATGCATAGGTATCAGTATATATACCAGTATGCCTGTATAATAATATATTATTACAAATAGAAAGGGAAAAAAAATGGAAGCAGTGAAAGATTTTATTTTCTTGGTCTCCAAAATCACTGCAGTGACTACAGCCATGAAATTAAAAGACTCTTGCTCCTTGGAAGAAAAGCTATGACAAACCTAGATAGCATATTAAATAGCAGAGACATCACTTTGCCGACAAAGGTCTGAATAGTCAAAGCTATGGTTTTTCCAGTAGTCATGTACAGATGTAAAAGTTGGACCATAAAGAAGGCTGAGCACCAAAGAACCGATGCTTTTGCACTGTGGTGCTGGAGAAGACTCTTGAGAGGATATTGAACCATTCAATCCTAAAGGAAATAAACCCTGGATATTCATCAGGACTGTTGCTGAAGCTCTAATACTTTGGTCACATGATGCAAAGAGCTGATTCATTGGAAAAGACCCTGATGCTGGGAAAGACTGAAGGAAAAAGGCGAAGAGGGCTGAGGATCAGATGGTTAGACAGCACCATTGACTCAATGGACATGAATTTCAGCAAACTGTGGGAGATAGCAGAGGACAAGGAAGCTTGGCGTGCTGCAGTTCATGGGGGTCACAAAAAAGTCAGACACAACTTAGTGACTGAACAATAATAATCACAACAAAAATAATACACACACACACACACACACACACACACACACACACGGGCTTCCCAGATGGCACCAGTGGTAAAGAGGACACCAGTCCATGCAGGAGACATAAGAGGCTTGGGTTTGATTCCTGGGTCAGGAAGGTCTCCTGGAGGAGGGCATGGCAACCCACTCCAATATTCTTGCCTGAAGAATCCCATAGACAGTGGACATTGGTGGGCTACAGTCTGCAGGGTTGCAGAGTCTGACAGGACTGAAGCGACTTAGTATGCATGCATATGTACACACACAAACACAGTACCACAAGGATATCCATCCAACAAGATACTGATTGGCAGAGCAAAATGGAAATATTCCCCAAGGAGTCAATCACAAAATAGGGAGATCAATAAAAGCAATATGCTTATAAAGCCCACATGCTTGACTTAGAAAATACTTAAGTTTTTATTTTTCTTTACATTAGTAATTTATTCCTTCACTTCCATAACAAGGTGCTGATTCTTTCAAGAATGATGGCGTCTACTCTAGATACTTTACTGCTTATAAAGAAAATGGCACATATAACTTAAAAGTACGGGCTCATGGAGGAGAAAATGCCGTCACAAGGAACTTAAGGCATCCACTGAATACAGCTGCATACATACCAGGCTGGGTAGTAGATGGTGAGTACTTCATAATATCTGAAATCAACGGTGGCTTGAATAATTGTGAGTTGGTATGATTAAGGCTACAAATATTTTATAACTTCAGAGTATAGTTTCTCCTATTTCTGGAATGAATTCTCAGTCACATGACAGTTTGCCTCCAAATTAACCTAAGCTTACAGTGTCTTTGGTATAGACATTTCAATGAAAGCTAGCCATTATTACATTTGTTTGGAGCATCTAACCTATATCAACAAAAATTTGCCACATTTTCAGCTCAGGATGAAGTAAAGAGGCTAATATGTTATGCACTTAACTAGAAACCAATGGTAGAATTTATCCATCTGATTACATACGCCTTTATTTGCAAAGTTTTTATTTAGTCAAAAGGAAAAATGTGTAGAAAAAAGCAATGAAAAATATTAAGAATGCATTTTTTGTTAGCTTTCCTTTGTCTCTTATGTCACCCTTATAAGTATAGGGCTTTCTGTTGCAATATAATCTGAATATTAGTCATTAGCACCTGCAACAGGGAGGAAGTGTGAAACCTGACACAAGTGACTGAAAGGGAACCAGTAGAAATTCCCCCAGATTTGTTCCCATCTTAAAGGTAATTTAAGAAATATAGCAACTCCTTTATTTTTAAAGCATATATTAACTATATAACAATATTCCCATTCAGGACAGTCTTAATTCCAAAGCAATTTATTATCCAGTTCTACCCTACAATACTCTGGTCAGGATGCTAAAGAAAGAATTCTTCTACCAACTGAATCCTTATGATCTTGTCACCAAAATTAATAAAATGAAACTGTGTATATGGAAAAAAAAAAGAGGGGGGAATGTAGGATAAGAAATACAATTCATTGAGTTCTGAAAATATTAGTGCAGATTTGTCCATTAAATACCAGAAATTTGTAATGCAGGCAACATTGAAGGGAATCCACCAAGACCTGAAAATGATGAGGACACTCAGACAAATGTGGAGAGTTTCACCCGAACAGCAACAGGAGGTGCATTTGTGGTTTCTAATGTTCCACAGTCTCCCTCATCCCTTGACTTCTTCCCGCCAAGTCAAATCACAGATCTTGAGGCCACATCACATGAGGATGAGATCAGTCTAACGTGGACAGCACCAGGGGATGATTTTGATGTTGGAAAAGGTAAGGACTATGTGTCATGCACTGTTGATTAATTGAAAGTTGCTTGTTGCAAAAGTGTCTAAGGGTGTGTGAGAGGGAAATAATTTATAATTAATAGCTCAGCAAAGTATTAATTTTATAATCTCATGTTATGAATAATCAAATGTGGCACATTATAACTTGCCACGTATCATTTGCACAGTTTAAAAATCAGAATTCAGCTTTTATGGAAAAATAAATAAGGCTGTGGAAGTGAGCATAACTTTGGCATGACTAACAGTGTTTTGGAGGAGAATGAAAAAAGATTTCATATGGTATGTTCTAGTTTCTAAACTACATATGACTTTTTTTCTTAGTTCAACAGTATATCATAAGAATAAGTGAAAGCATCCTGGATCTAAGGGATAATTTTGATGATGCTCTGCAAGTAAACACTACTGCTCTGTTACCAAAAGAGGCCAATTCCAAGGAAACCTTCACATTCAAACCAGGAAATATCTCAGAGGAAAATGAAACCCACATATTCATTGCCATTCAAAGTGTGGATAAAAGCAATTTGACTTCAAAAGTATCCAACATTGTGCAAGTAGCTTTGTTTGTTCAAGCAGATTACATTCCTGATGAAATTCATCCAGATCCTAGTCCTGATAAAAATCCCCCTAAATCCGGACTCAGCACTTCTGTCGTGGTGGTGTTAGCGGTTGGCTCTGTGTTAATTGTTAGTCTGATTTTAAGCATCACCATTTGTATCTTAAAAAAGAGAAGAAATCCTAGCAGACTTACAACAGCGTTTTAAGAATATATCAACAACAAAATTAAAGGATGTTTCAGAATTTTAAAATTTATCATGTGTGAAAATAATTTTAAGAATTTTACAAGGAACCCTTCGACTAAATATAAACATGCAGAGATATTTGAAAAATTGTAAATCAATATTAAATTAAACAATTTGTATTTATTAATTTATCAAAAGGTGATAAATATCTTTTTCATATTCATACCTGGTTACATATTATCTGACACAAAACTTAATTTCATCAAGAAGTTAAAACTGTCTATTGGAGTGGTCAAAATACAAATGTAAGAAGGCAAATAAACAATATTTTTGAGAAATGAATTTGATCTGAGTATTTTTTACTATAAATTGATTTTATTGCATTCACTGAAGGTCTTTAATTGTATACTTGTATCAGTTGACTTCCCTGGTGGCTCAGACGGTAAATCGTCTGCCTACAACGAAGAAGACCTAGGTTCGATCCCTGGGTCAGGAAGATCCCCTGGAGAAGGAAATGGCAACCCACTCCAGTATTCTTGCTTAGAAAATCCCATGGACATAGGAGCCTGGTTGGCCACTGTCCATGGAGTCACAAAGAGTCGGACACGACTGAGCGACTTCACTATCTATCAGTTCAGTTCAGTCACTCAGTTGTGTCTGACTCTTTGCAACCCCATGGACTGCAGCATGCCAGGCCTCCCTGTCATCACCAACTTCTGGCTTTTACTCAAACTCAGGTCCATTCAGTCGGTGATGCCATCCAACCATCTCATCCTCTGTCATCCCCTTCTCCTCCTGCCTTCAATCTTTCCCAGCATCAGGATCTTTGCAAATGAATCACTCCTTTGCATCGGTGGCCCAAATACTGGAGTTTCAGCATCAGTCCTTCCAATGAATATTCAGGACTGATTTCCTTTAGGATGGACTGGTTGGATCTCCTTGCAGTCCAAGGGATTCTCAAGAGTCTTCTCCAACAATATACTAGTATATACAATATAAATAAGGGCATATTTACTGTACTTCATTGATATGGAAGATATTAAAGAAGCTAGGGGAAAGGAAATAAGTGGGAGATGCCTGATAACTGGAAATGTTGGTTTTACTCTTATAGCATTCATTGGAAAATAAGCTGTGTAGTAGGGCCTTTGGGGACTGTGCTATTGAGGTAGAAGGTCTATTAGCACAAGTAATTCCTCTGGTGGGCTGGCACCTATTCAAGCATTGCTGAAAGCTATATACATAGAGGTAAACATGGAGAAAATGTAGGAAAGGGGTTGAAAGTGGAAATGAGTCATATCTGACTCTTTGTGACCCCGTGGACTATAGTAGTCTGCCAGGCTCCTCTGTCCATAGGATTCTTCCAGACAAAATTACTGGAGTGGATTGCCTTTTTCTTCTCCAAAGGGGTAGAGTAAGACAACTGACTTTTTACCAGGAGGGGAATAAAAGCCTGAAATTCTCTAATAATGGACAGAAATAATGTAAAACAGCCAGACTTTCCCTATGTCCTTCCAACCTGTCAACCCAATAGCCCTGGAGGCAAAGCCTACCAGCCTGGTTAGTACTCTCCCTGATTCTCTGGGGCAATAGCTTTGCTCTGATGGGTCTTAGTTGAAGACTCTCCACTTCCAGGTCAGGTTTTGATTTAGATCTATTTCCAGAACTACATCAGTAACTGATTATGAATTGCTAAGAATCAGAAAAACAACAGAATGATTACCATTTTTGTATTCCGAATAAGCTACAAAGTTTATATGAGTCAGTAAAAAATGAAAATGAAGAGCTTCTGCTCAATAATTTATAAGGATTTTAAGATGGTAGCAGCAAAGCATTAAACCAAGTACTTGGACCTTCTAAGCATGAGACACCATGCAAACGTACAAGTCTCACCCCACAAAGCTAGCCCTGACTATAGTACAGGATAACCTAGTGAGAAAATCTGCAGTATAAAGGCTCTACATGGGATTTCCATTACATTCCTATAGCATTGTTATGATCTAATAGTTTATTTATAAAATGTACCAGGTATAGAAATGAAACCTTAGGGCCATCACCATCTGGTAGGAAATCTAACTATAGGAAAAAATTCTAAGCTATCCCAATAAAGGAAGAGAGGCAGCCCTAAGTCGGGAAGAATAGCCCATTATCAACCACCAAGGTTCAAGTGGCTACAGGATTCCTGAAGAGAAAAACCTCCACAGCAGCCATCCAACTGGCTGCTGCCCCTACAGATGGGCAGGTGGTAGTGTCACAGGCTAACGACCCACCTGGAGAGGTCAGTCCAAGCTTGTAGGACCAAGAGATGGTATCCATTTACCATCTCAGCTGCTCAGCCAGAACTGAGGGAACCACTTTCCCATGTTATAATGCATGCTACTTGGCATTGGCTGATATTACAGGTCAGAGTGAACTAATACAGCACAGGTAAATGGTGAGACCCAAACATGACACTACCATATAATGGAACTCAGCATAGCACAGCTCAAAGTAACTATGAAGTGAGTCAGGGCTGCTGTAGATTTGACAATAAAGGATTTCCAAAGAGCCACAGCTCCTATTGTTCATGGCCTTATGTAGCTGCCTCCCACATTAGGGTATAGGATGGTCCCAATGACTTATTTAAAAATCAGAAAGCAGCAGAAATGACAGACACTACATTTTTTGTATTCTTGATAACTCTGTCATTTACAAAAATTCAGTTATAGTGACAGAGATCACTGCAGAGATTCCAAGACTATACAGAGAATGAAAGAGGCCTAACTATCCCTGCTTTCCAGTCATACCTCAAGATTATTCTATTTGCAGTCATTAGACTTCAACCATAACTAGGAAAAGAACCTTCCCTTTAAGGTCAGTATGCCAACACAATTATGGAGGACATAAATAGGTAGTTGTTTCAGCCACCAAGTTTTCAACTAGTTTGGTCCATAAATCTAAATTACTGACACAATCAATAACAGTATTACTCAGTGTTCCATCTGGATATCAGAACCACTGTTAACATTATGGAATTGAGAATTTATTATAGGGGTTAACTGGGACACTAAAGAACTGAACAAAGAACTGTAGAATCAGAAAAAAAAAACAATATAAATATTAACAACAAACCTCCCTGAAACACTGGAGTTAGCTCTTGGTGTTGGATGTTGGAAGTTAAGCAAGGATAGGAACTAGCGTGGAACATTAGAATTTTGCTGTTTGCTGTAAGTCTTTGCCTCTGCTCCGCTACCACCCCTGTAAGACTTTTGCCAAGTATCTCATTGTGGGTCTGGGATCATGATGGGTCGGCAAAGCCAGCACTAAAGAAGACGAGTTGGACACGGAGTAGGGAAGAGTAAGGATGCTGGCCCATTTACATCTTTCTTGTTGCCTCCTATCACCTCAGCTTCAAATAGTTATGGCAGCTCTTTTAGATCTTTGAACTTTCAAGCAAATGTCTCTTGTCACCAACTCTAACCCAAACCATACAGATTCTATGAAATGTACTTCTATTTTCTCCAAGTTGCCTCCACAAAGCAAATTCAAACAAAGAAGTATGTAATGATGATCTGTTGCACAGCAAGGAATTTCCTTACGTGGTAGTAAGTGGACCCTGTCCTTAATGTGTCCTTAAGAAAACTGAAGGAAACAGGAAGCTCTGAGCCCCTGTGACCTGGTAGATTACTCCCGTCAAAGCAGCTTCATGGACTGCAAAACCTCTGGCCCACTCCCAGGAACCATGGAGGTATGTTGTACTGAGCCCACTTATCTATTTACATCCATATTCTGTAACCTTTTGTATTGCTTCTTTGCAAATTCAGTAATAAACCTTGTTATTCAGTAATAAACAATTTAAGTAACGTTATCAATTTCCAAATGACACAAATAGTTTTGATGTTGAATAGAAAAGCATAAATTGCCAGGGGAAAAAACAGAAAGAGCTTATAAATACAAATGAGAAACTCATGTGTGAGATCAAGAAAAGATAAGAATGATTCAAGTAGGAAGGAGCAGTCAAGCATTTCTCATTAATGCTAAAATGTGGCCAATGACTATAACAACACAGTTATTAGTGACCATAATAAGAGAAATCTTGCTAAAAAAAAACAGGAAGTGAATAAATCCAGAAACTGTATAAACACAATTCTTTCAAAATTTTAATTCTGAAGTAAAGCAGAGAAAAGGAGTAGAAATTGGGGAAACTAATATGTGGTCCAAAGAGATTAAATCTTTACTACAATTGTAAGATGTGTA
>SJYW01024070.1:140217-154046 GCA_006410735.1 Raphicerus campestris
GAGTAGAAATTGGGGAAACTAATATGTGGTCCAAAGAGATTAAATCTTTACTACAATTGTAAATTTTTTGTAAATGTTTCAGAACTATTTTATATTTTAAACTCTCTCTACATAATGAACTGATAATAAATAAAACTTTAAAACAGTTCTTTGTAATTAGAGATTGATATAAAAGCAACAGAAACTATGCTTTAATTTTCTCATCTGTAAAAATCTGTGAAAATACTAATATCCACTATCCGAAAAGTGAAAGTGGAAGTCGCTCAGTCATGCCCAACTCTTTGCAACCCCATGCACTATAGCCTGCCAGGCTCCTCTGTCCGTGGAATTCTCCAGGCCTGAATACTGGCGTGAGTAGCCTTTCCCTTCTCCAAGGGATCTTCGCAACCCACAGATCAAACCCAGGTCTCCCGCAAGTGTTGTATAAATCTCAAGATAATGGCAGTACTTGGCCTCATTTCTGCACATACTTAGTGTTCAATTCATAGCAGATCTCATGCTGAGAAGGTTTGTATTGCCATACCCTAAATTCAGGTTTCTCAGCACTGAGGGTGTTGGGAGCCACATTAGGCATTACTGACAAAATAGAGGCACTACCCTAAAGCCCCTCCCTTTGTTCCGTAGGCACAGACCCGGAATGAAGGAGCTATGCTTTGTGATTCTGACTTGTTTTTTCCTTTCCTTGGCTGAGTTGACTGAAGAGAATATTAACGTGCTTATTGTTTTTGAGAGGAGCATGAGAAGGCATAAAGCCTTCTGCAGCTGTGCTCGAAGAATAATTCATAATCATTGACATTTGTTCAAGGACTTTTACAAAAAAATGCTCCAGAGTGAGCACACAGGCCACAGCTTGAGGCCATGGGAGGGATTGCTATATGAAGCCCATTTGTGAGAAAAGTGTTTACGGCAAAGGAGTTTGCTGAAATTAGGGCTTAGGAATACTTATAAATAGTTAGAAGCTAAAGATTTAAGGATTGCTGTAATGTTACAATATTCTACTATAGCTTATAGAAACTGGGGACTTTAGAGATATTATTAGCTAGAAGCCCTTTCTAAGAAATAGTGAGCTTAGGATACTAGGGGCAAATAGGACTTAGAAAGATAAGAATTAAACTGAGGAATGTGGTACGCAGCCCAGACTTTAGCATGAGTTACAATGTACTCAACAAGGACACATGAGAAAAAGTAGATAAGAGACTCACTGAGGAAGGAACTCCTTTTGAGGGGCAACAATGATTTTTGGAGAAAAATAAATCTGGGTCAATGGGAACTAAAAATATCAAACCTCTGACCTAATGCTTTTGTAAAAGTATAAAAGAGAATCATAAGCTTGAAATAAACAGGCACTCCAAGAAAACTGAGAGGCTACCTCAGTTTCTCGCCGACACCGCTCACACCTTCAGGTTGCTGGAGCTGGACTCCAGCAAGTGGCGCCCAGAACAGGGAACACTGAAGGGTAGGTAATTTGAGATTGTAATGCGGGGCGGTTAGGATTGTACTTCTGGGTGGCCAGCACACCTCTGCAGTTTAGGCAGGGTGAGGAGGATATAGAATGAATAAGAATATTCTCTAGAAGAATGGGTTTCTCTGCATCTAAGAAGAGACAAATGTTTATTGAAATATTACATATTAGCCCACAGAGACATTAAAGAACGCACAGGAAGACTGTCTAAATTTCTACGTTTGTTTTATACTTTCCATGGGCCAGAAAAGATTCCTGTAGATGTTTTTGCTCTGTGGAATATGATTAGAAATGTCCTGGACCCTCATCATGAAGCTGTTAGCCTACGAGGGAGGCTATAGCGGTGGGTGGTGGGTCTTCACCTTCTGTGCAGATCATATTTTCTGCCATTGACGAAGAAAAGGAGGGAGACTATGCTCTACCTCCTGAGGAAGGAGAGGGCTTACAGGACGCTACACTGGGAGCCCTGGCGAGCCCCCTCCTCCTCTAGCAAACCTTTAAAAACTTATCCACCACTTTCTGATTTAAAGCGATCGCCAATGCCTCCATTTGAGCCTCCCAGGGCCCAGGAGTTCCCCACTTTGCCCCCCAAAGCCTCCCAAAGCGTTGCCTAAGGCTGAAGAAGATAAGTTTTTTGAACAAAGGAGCTTTTAAAGCAGACATGTGCACAATATGCAGAGCGTGCTCCTTGGAGAAAACCCCCTCAGGGGGTCCTCACTCAGGCTAGGAGAGAAGCGGACCCATAAGGGGACTTGGCAACAATATTANCTCCAAGAAAACTGAGAGGCTACCTCAGTTTCTCGCCGACACCGCTCACACCTTCAGGTTGCTGGAGCTGGACTCCAGCAAGTGGCGCCCAGAACAGGGAACACTGAAGGGTAGGTAATTTGAGATTGTAATGCGGGGCGGTTAGGATTGTACTTCTGGGTGGCCAGCACACCTCTGCAGTTTAGGCAGGGTGAGGAGGATATAGAATGAATAAGAATATTCTCTAGAAGAATGGGTTTCTCTGCATCTAAGAAGAGACAAATGTTTATTGAAATATTACATATTAGCCCACAGAGACATTAAAGAACGCACAGGAAGACTGTCTAAATTTCTACGTTTGTTTTATACTTTCCATGGGCCAGAAAAGATTCCTGTAGATGTTTTTGCTCTGTGGAATATGATTAGAAATGTCCTGGACCCTCATCATGAAGCTGTTAGCCTACGAGGGAGGCTATAGCGGTGGGTGGTGGGTCTTCACCTTCTGTGCAGATCATATTTTCTGCCATTGACGAAGAAAAGGAGGGAGACTATGCTCTACCTCCTGAGGAAGGAGAGGGCTTACAGGACGCTACACTGGGAGCCCTGGCGAGCCCCCTCCTCCTCTAGCAAACCTTTAAAAACTTATCCACCACTTTCTGATTTAAAGCGATCGCCAATGCCTCCATTTGAGCCTCCCAGGGCCCAGGAGTTCCCCACTTTGCCCCCCAAAGCCTCCCAAAGCGTTGCCTAAGGCTGAAGAAGATAAGTTTTTTGAACAAAGGAGCTTTTAAAGCAGACATGTGCACAATATGCAGAGCGTGCTCCTTGGAGAAAACCCCCTCAGGGGGTCCTCACTCAGGCTAGGAGAGAAGCGGACCCATAAGGGGACTTGGCAACAATATTAACCCCTGACCTCGAAATCAGTTACCCCATTCCAACGGAAGTGGCTGGCCCCTTACCTGAGGGCACTGTGGGACTTGTGCTGGGGCGTTGCTCACTTTGTTTTCAAGGAATTTTGGTGGTGCCTGGTGTAGTAGATTCTGATTATATTGGGGAAATTAAAGTTTTGATCTCACCGCCTACCAAACCTGTGCAAACTAATAAAGGTCAAAGAGTAACACCGCTTTTGCTTTTACCTTATTATCAGACAAGAAAAAAATTTGACTTCTCAAGTTAGGGGCCCCAGAGCATTTGGATCTAGTGATCTAGCCTTTTGGGTACAGGAAATTACAGCTCCAAGGCCTTTGAAAGATCTTTTAATTCAAGGGAATAAATATCAGGGCTGTTAGATACTGGAGCAGACGTCTCTTGCATTGCTGGAAAAGACTGGCCCTCGTCCTGGCCGACACGCTTGACCAGTGCGAGCTTGGTAGGAATAGGGTTAATGCCCTTGATTACTAAGAGCTCACAAAATTTAATCTGGTCAGATGAGAAGGGGGCACAGGCACCTTTTGTCCATGTGATTCCTTCACTACCTTTTTCTTTATGGGAGACAGATATATTATCTCAGATGGAAATGCTTTTAAATAGCCCAGATAAAAAGGTTACTAATCAAATGCTGCAAATGAGGTATAATCCTGATAAGGGGCTTGGTGAAGATCAGCAGAAAATTGTTTCTCCGTTAGAGGTGGTTCCTAACAACATACGCTCTANTACAGGCACCTTTTGTCCATATGTGATTCCTTCACTACCTTTTTCTTTATGGGAGAGAGATATATTATCTCAGATGGAAATGCTTTTAAATAGCCCAGATAAAAAGGTTACTAATCAAATGCTGCAAATGAGGCATAATCCTGATAAGGGGCTTGGTGAAGATCAGCAGAAAATTGTTTCTCCGTTAGAGGTGGTTCCTAACAACATACGCTCTAGCAGATTCAAATTTATCCTAGAGGCTGTTGCTCTTGCTGCCAACCCTATTACCTGGAAATCTGATGATCTGGTATGGGTGGAGCAATGGCCCTTAACAGCTAAATGAGGGCAAATTGCCCATCAGTCAGTCAGCCAGGAAATTAAATTCCTACTATTTATCAACACTTTGCAGCTAAATGCTGTGAGTAGAATGGTGAATGCAAACACTACCCTAAGCCTTCATGGAAGTTAGAGTCTCACAGAAAGGCAGATATTAAACAAAACACAAGACACAAATAATTATAAGTTTTCCAAGTGGTCTGAGGTTTCATTCAGTAATTGTATCTCTCATGATAGTTATCAAGCCTATAAGCAAGTAAAATCTTCACTATCCACACCACTGACCTTCCATTCATATCCAGATTTCTAGGAGCACAAGATGTTGCCCTCAATATGACCTTTACTACAAGAACAAGGGAATATTTACTACCTATCAGGATATCATCTCCAAAAATCAACTATGCAGGCCCAAAACAGAGAACAAAAATTATCATGTACACCAGCTTACAAGCTTAGAATACTGCGAGCCACATCTTCTTACAGAAAGTGAGAGGTACTAAGTCAGCCAAACATGACAACCAGCCACTAATTCTACTACTCTAAACACCACCCAATACAAGAAGATAAGGCAAGAGAGAAAGAGGTTGTTCTTCTGGAGAAGTGTAGTGTTCTGAAAAGACACTCCTGAATGAACTGTAAATCTCAGGAAGCCACATAAGTCAGGAGGGTAATCCACTAACATCAACATTGCTGAGCCTCTGGAAGGGCAGAGTTCCTAACAGTCTGACGTGGAAGAAATGGACAGGAGACAGAAGGTGGAAGGCATCGAGTATTTTGTGCATGTTTGATACATCAAGGAGTACAGAGTTTCTTACTGAGTAGAACTGTAGATTGTGACTAGGCTTAATCCACTTGGGATCTCCCATGTCAAGAGACTGTGTAAAGAGAAAAGCTTTATAGGACCCATCGAAGAAACTCCCAGGTCTCCTGCATTGCAGGCAGATTCTTTACAGTCTGAGCTACCTGGGAAATCCAACTCAAGTATAAGCATATCTTAAAATGAATAGGATTGGGATTTAACCAACAAACCAAACATGAGAGACAAAATTGATAATACTAATGGAATTTGGGTTTCCCTGATGGCTCAGACAGTATAGAATGTGCCTGCAATGAGGGAGACCAGGGTTCAATCCCTAGGTCAGGAAGATCCCTTGGAGAAGGGAATGGCTACCTACTCCAGTATTTTTGTCTGGAGAATTTCATGGACAGAGGAGCCTGGTAAGCTACAGTCCATGGGGTTGCAAAGAGTTGGACACAACTGAGCGACTAACACACACACACACACACACAATGAAATTGGAGTGTCTTGTGAGTAAGTAAGAGATATTGATACCAAATCAGATAGGAGAACTCTGGAGCACAGTTCATTATAGACATGGAAGAACAATATTCTTCCATGCTTATATACCAGAGAGATATGGCTCAGATGGTAGAGAGATAATACCACTCAATAAATTGATTTCATAGTGATCACAGTCAATAATGTTGTTGCACAAAATTATGGTGACAAAGCAATTGATAAACAGACAATTTCCTGAACACCAAACTCCTACTGTCTTCCACTTCCTTCCCCTCTGTAGATAAGATTTGCGTTCACCTCATCATCATCCATTCTCCCTTCTGCAGGCATAGTTCCAGTCATTTTCCATGCTGGATTTCCTGACAAGTCCTTGTCTTCATTTCCAGTGACCTCTCCCCCGCTACCATTGCCCACTACTTCTGGTGCTGAGCATGGCTTCATCCCTTGGATTGGCTCCATTTCCCTCTATTTCTGTCTTCTGTTTCCTTATCATCTCAATTCTTATCTAGGACCATCACATATATGACTCCAAAGGGATTCATTTAAATCATATATTAATGGCATCACTGGAGTTAGTAAAGCACAGTCTCAGGGTTGTCGTGTGGTAGCCTTGCTCACCACATAGGACTGACACATGAAAAATATGTAGTCTTTGTGAAAGATTGTAAATGCAACATTAAGTGTTCCTATAGCTTTAGTACTACAATAACCCATCATACCTCAATTCAAGTAACATTTTTTTGCAAAACAACTATATGAATTATGATCCCAGTGCTCTATTTTCTTTAATAAACTATGTGATGACCCATACATTGATTTGTGGTATGTCTGACCTCAAGGGGAATATAAGCAAAGTGCTAAACACTATGTGTCCTGCTATCTGTCCTCACACAGTATAGGAAATAAGGGAGGGCATTTACACAAAATTGTGAAGAAGCATATGAGAAACTGAAAAATAGCAATGTTGTGATATGAAGTAGCGCCATCACTCATTCCATAATTTGAATATCTGATTGGACTTGGAAGTAGCAATGATCAAAATCCTGTGCTTTTCTCCAAATGTAAATTCATACACAGCAATTTCTCAAATATATTTGGACCCTTAATCAAACTTTTTTTCCTAGAAAGGAAAATAAGGCTCTCCCGATTCCAGAGAATCTAAAGTCAAGGGATAAGGCCATCAGAGGAAATCCTGCTATTGAAAGCCAATTCCTTCTCCAACCTTTGCTCCCACACCATGAACGTCACACATACTCACAAACACACATTTTAAGACAACATTTAAAATGTGGGTAGTTTAGAGAGCTTTTTGGATAAAGGTTTGTCAGTTTTTATAAGGAAATGAAACAATTCCATAAAACTTAAATATTATCTTCACCCACACCTCCTTCTGAATTTCTTTTTCTCGGAGAAAGAAATATCTTACCACCCAGGCATTCAAATTGGAAACCAGGAAGCCAAGCCTTGGAGACCAGGAAGCCAAACCTTGACCCGCCAATTTCTTCACATTTTGCCTCCCATCAGTTAACAGGTCCTGTCACATACATCTCCCCATCTCGCCTTTGTCTCTCCCCATCTCACTGTCAGTGATGCTGCCTCAGTTCAGCGTCCATCATCGTCTCCTGGATACAGATGCTCTCTACCTTGTCTCTGTATCTTTTTAAATTTAATTTTGTATTGGACCATAACTGATTTACAATATTGTGTTAGTTTCAAGTGTACAAGAAAATGATCAGTCACACACGCTATTTGCATCTATTCGGACCATAACTGATTTACAATATTGTGTTAGTTTCAAGTGTACAGGAAAATGATTCAGTCACACAAGCTATTTGCATCTATTCTTTTTCAAATTCTTTTCCCACTTAGGGTATTACAGAATATTGTGCAGAATTCCCTGTGCTACACAGTGTCCTTGTTGTTTTTCTATTTTACATACAGTAGTGTATACATGTCAATCCCAAACTCGCAATCTATCTCTCTCCTCAATTCATCCTTACCGCCAATGATCATAAATTCCTTTTTTTAACTCTGTGAGTCTGTTTCTGTTTTGTAAGTAATCTCATTTGTATCAGATTTTCAGATTTCACATATAAGCTATATCATATATTTATCTTTCTCGTACTTACCACAGGCTATTGTAAACAGCACTACAATGAAGCCTGGGGTACATGGAATCTTTTGAACCATCTTTTTCCCTGGATATATTCTAAGGAGTAGATTGCTAGATTATATGATAGCTCTATCTTTAGTTTTTTAAGGAATCTCCATACTTTGGAGATTCTTCCTGGTGGCTTACCAATTCGCATTTCACCAAAAGTAAACATTCGCTCCAGAATTTATTGTTTGTAGATTTTTTGATGATGGCCACTCTGATTGGTGTGAGGTAATATCTTATTGATATTTGACAATGTATTTAATATTACATTTGACTTGCATTTCTGTAATAATTAGCAATGTTAAGAATCTTGAGATGTACCTCTTGTCTATCTTTATGTCTTCTTTGGAGAAATGTCTATAGGTCTTCTATGTATTTTTAGTTGGGTTGTTTGTGGATTTTTTACATTGAGCCTCATGATCCATTCGTANAAGTGTACAGGAAAATGATTCAGTCACACAAGCTATTTGCATCTATTCTTTTTCAAATTCTTTTCCCACTTAGGGTATTACAGAATATTGTGCAGAATTCCCTGTGCTACACAGTGTCCTTGTTGTTTTTCTATTTTACATACAGTAGTGTATACATGTCAATCCCAAACTCGCAATCTATCTCTCTCCTCAATTCATCCTTACCGCCAATGATCATAAATTCCTTTTTTTAACTCTGTGAGTCTGTTTCTGTTTTGTAAGTAATCTCATTTGTATCAGATTTTCAGATTTCACATATAAGCTATATCATATATTTATCTTTCTCGTACTTACCACAGGCTATTGTAAACAGCACTACAATGAAGCCTGGGGTACATGGAATCTTTTGAACCATCTTTTTCCCTGGATATATTCTAAGGAGTAGATTGCTAGATTATATGATAGCTCTATCTTTAGTTTTTTAAGGAATCTCCATACTTTGGAGATTCTTCCTGGTGGCTTACCAATTCGCATTTCACCAAAAGTAAACATTCGCTCCAGAATTTATTGTTTGTAGATTTTTTGATGATGGCCACTCTGATTGGTGTGAGGTAATATCTTATTGATATTTGACAATGTATTTAATATTACATTTGACTTGCATTTCTGTAATAATTAGCAATGTTAAGAATCTTGAGATGTACCTCTTGTCTATCTTTATGTCTTCTTTGGAGAAATGTCTATAGGTCTTCTATGTATTTTTAGTTGGGTTGTTTGTGGATTTTTTACATTGAGCCTCATGATCCATTCGTAAATTTTACAGATTAAACCCTTGTCAGTCTCATCATTTCCAAATATTTTCTCCCCTTCTGTGGGATTTCTTTTCAATCTGTTTATGGTTCCTTCACTGTGCAAAAGTTTTTGAGTTTAATTAGGTCTCATTTGTCTATTTTTAGTTCCTTTACAGGAGGAAACTGATCCTGAAATCAATTGTTGCAATTTATGCCAGTGTTCTGTCTCTGTTTCCTCTAAGAGATTTATAGCATCCAGTTCTACATGCAGCCCTTTAATTCATTTTGAGTTTATTTTTGTATACGGTGTTAACCAAAAAAAGAAATACAGAACATACAGGAAAGAAAGCCCAGAGATAAACTCACCTACCTATGGTCAATTAACCTACAACAAAAATGATATCTTAA
Organism: Raphicerus campestris; assembly: GCA_006410735.1. Lineage (NCBI taxonomy): Eukaryota > Metazoa > Chordata > Mammalia > Artiodactyla > Bovidae > Raphicerus > Raphicerus campestris. Next base: position 149,462 of record SJYW01024070.1, read on the forward strand.
GAATATCCAATGGCACACACATAGAGAACAGAATTATGGACATGGCTGGTTGAGGGAGAAGGAGAGGGTGGGAGGTATGGAAAAGGAACATGAAAACATACATTACCATATATAAAATGGATAACCAAGAGGAATTCGCTGTATGACTCAGGGAACTCAAACTGGGACTTGATAACAACCTAGAGTGTGGTGGGACAGATGCTCAAGTGGGAGGGGATATGGGTAAACCTATGGATGATTAATGTTTGATAGTTCAGTTCAGTTTAGATCAGTTGCTCAGTCATGTCCGACTCTGTGACTCCATGGACTGCAGCACACCAGGCTTCCCTGTCCATCATCAAACCCCAGAGCTTGTTCAAACTCATGTCCATCTAGTCAGTGATGCCATTCAACCATCTCTGCCACTGTCATCCCCTTCTCCTGCATTCAATCTTTCCCAGCATCAGAGTCATTTCTATGTACTGATCATGAGGAAGGCTTCCTTATCTCTCCTTTCTATTCTTTGGAACTCTGCATTCAGATGGGTATATCTTTCCTTTTCTCCTTTGCTTTTTGCTTCTTTTCTTTTCACAGTGATTTGTAAGGCCTCCTCAAACAGCTATTTTGGTTTTGGGCACTTCTTTTTCTTGGTGATGGTCTTGATCACTGTCTCCTGCAAAACGTCACAAACCTCTGTCCATAGTTCTTCAGGCACTCTGTCTATCAGATCTAGTCCCTTGAATCTATTTGTCACTTCCACTGTATAATCATAAGGGATTTGATTTAGGTCATACCTGAATGGTCTAGTGTTTTTCNAGGCTATGATTTTTCCAGTAGTCATGTATGGATGTGAGAGTTGGACTATAAAGAAAGCTGAGCACCAAAGAATTGATGCTTTTGAACTGTGGTGTTGGAGAAGACTCTTGAGAGTCCCTGGGACTGCAAGGGGATCCAACCAGTCCATCCTAAAGGAGACCAGTCCTGAATGTTCATTGGCAGGACTGATGGTGAACCTGAAATTCCCAATACTTTGGCCACCTGATGTGAAGAGCTGACTCGCTGGAAAAAAACCCTGATGCTGGGAAAGATTGAAGGCAGGAGGAGAAGGGGCGACAGAGGATGAGATGGCTGGATAGCATTATGGACTCAATGGACATGAGTTTGAGTAAACTCCAGGAGTTGGTGATGGACAGGAAAGACTGGCATCCTGCAGTCAGTCCATGGGGTCGCAAAGAATTGGACACAACTGAGCTGAACTGAACTGGAAGTTTGTTGCTGAGCTATGAAAGACACTGGCATTCTTGGACTCCTGAGGAGAGGAATTCAACCTGGGGCCAGTGACAAGATTTGATCGCTCAGAGATTTTGTGTAATAAAGTTTTATTAAAGTATGAAGAGATAGAGAAAACTTCTGACATAGACATCAGAAGGGGGCAGAAAGAGTGCCCCCCTGCTAGTCTTTAGCAGGAAGCTATATACCTAGTAGCAGGCTGCTAATTAGAGAAAGGAAATGTCTCAGAACTCAGAGAGTGGCACCAGGCCCCACACCCACAACATGCATTTTGAGATAACATTGGCACAAGGTGAGTAATCCAGGGCCATAAAATGACTGATATGAATCTTGAAGAAAGGCAGGTTTCCAAGCAGAGACACAGTCTCATAAACATAGCTTAAGAGAACATTTGCATAAGTAAAACGTACTGGTTTGTCAAGTTGGTTCTGAGTCTTAGGTGGAACTGACTTGAAGAAAGACAGAATCTAGGGTAAATACATAGTTCATTACCACAACTTAAGAAAAACATTTCCATAAGAAAAACACACTGGTTAGCTCAAGGTTTGAGAAAAGTTAAGTTCAGGTGGAACCCGGTGTCATCATGGCAACTTAGCATTTTAAAGGAAACCATCTTTTAATTTTGTATCAAGAAGTGAAAACAATCTGACACCTGTAGTTTGTTTTCTCCTGCTACTGAGTGGTGATTTAGTCACTAAGAGAGACACCTGCAGCCTATTTCCACTATTTGGAGACCCCTAGCCTTCCTGCCTGTTACCCTCTCAGAACAGCTCCTACAAAGCAACCTCTAGGCGACAGCAGATGACCCCAGGCCTCCAAGTAGGGGCAGACTAACCTCCCTGGAATGAGGTAGGAGAGAAGATGGAGACATAAAAAGGGAAAAGACGGAGAACTTCTGAACGGGAGTTTGGGCCCCAAGGGAAGGAGTATTGATGGAGGAAGAGATTCCCAAGCACTGGGAAGCTCCCTCACAGTGGGGCCCAAGGGGGAGTTGTGGAATCTCGGCAAAACAAAGGACGTCAAGGGCAGAAAACAGAGAAAGCTGCACTTCTCAGCCCATAAACAGCTCACGGACAGTGGCCCCAACCAGACAGCAGGCTCAGGGAACCAAGAGAAGTCCACAGAAGCCCCAGGTGCAGAGGGCCAGCCCAGGATGCCAAGAGACGTATGGAATTCAAACGTGGAATTCAGAGCACACAAAACTTGCAGTGCAGAGGGCAGGTCCAGAGAACAGAAACATGTGAACACAAGCCCCGTGACATAGAGGTGGGCCCGGGGAGCCTAAACAAGTGCAACAAGTCCCAAGCTATAGAGGGCAGACCTATTGAGCCAAAGTTGTGCACACATGCCCTACGACACAGAAGGCAAGCTCAGGGGGCTGAGGGAAGCCCACACAGGCCTCCATGATGCAGAGGGCAGGAGCAGGGAGCTGGGAAAAGATCCATACAAGCCCCTACTTAGCAACCTTCAGCTTGCAGTGCAGGGTAGGTAGGGCCAGGGCACACTAGCACAGGCAGACTCCAGGGACAAGCAGGGGGCTAGTGGCAGTGAAGATATGCTGACACGGTCACTTTCATGTGACTGCAGAAATAAGAAGCTGAAGTTGAATGGTTCTATGAAGACCTACAAGACCTTTTAGAACTAACACCCAAAAAAGATGTCCTTTTCATTATAGGGGACTGGACTGCAAAAGTAGGAAGTCAAGAAACACCTGGACTAACAGGAAAATTTGGCCTTGGAATACGGAATGAAGCAGGGCAAAGACTTACAGAGTTTTGCCAAGAAAATGCACTGGTCATAGCAAACACCCTCTTCCAACAACACAAGAGAAGACTCTACACATGGACATCACCAGATGATCAACACCAAAATCAGATTGATTATATTCTCTGCAGCAAAAGATGGAGAAGCTCTATACAGTCAACAAAAACAAGACCAGGAGCTGACTGTTGCTCATATCATTAACTCCTTATTACCAAATTCCGACTTAATTGAAGAAAGCAGGGAAAACTGCTAGAACTTTCAGGTATGACCTAAATCAAATCCCTTATGATTATAAAGTGGAAGCGAAAAATAGATTTAAGCGCCTAGATCTGATAGAGTGCCTGATGAACTACGGAATGAGGTTCGTGATATTGTACAGGAGACAAGGATTAAGACCATCCCCATGGAAAAGAAATGCAAAAAAGCAAAATGGCTGTCTGGGGAAGCCTTACAAATAGCTGTGAAAAGAAGAGAAGCAAAAAGCCGAGGAGAAAAGGAAAAATATAAGCATCTGAATGCAGAGTTCCAAAGAATAGCAAGAAGAGTAAGAAAGCCTTCTTCAGTGATCAATGCAAAGAAATAGAGGGAAAGAACAGAATGGGAAAGACTAGAGATCTCTTCAAGAAAATTAGAGATACCAGGGGAACATTTGATGCAAAGATGAGCTCGATAAGGGACAGAAATGGTATGGACCTAACAGAAGCAGAAGATATTAAGAGGAGATGGCAAGAATACACAGAAAGGATGTACAAAAAGGATCCTCACGACCCAGATAATCATGATGGTGTGATCACTCATCTAGAGCCAGACATCTTGGAATGTGAAGTCAAGTGGGCCTTAGAAAGCATCACAACAAACAAAGCTAGTAGAGGTGATGGAATTCCAGTTGAGCTATTTCAAATCCTGAAAGATGATGTAGTGAAAGTGCTGCACTCAATATGCCAGCAAATTTGGAAAACTCAGCAGTGGCCACAGGACTGGAAAAGGTCAGTTTTCATTCCAATTCCAAAAGAATGCTCAAACTACCGCACAGTTGCACTCATCTCACATGCTAGCAAAGTAATGCTCAAAATTCTCCAAGCCAGGCTTCAGCAATATGTGAATNTCAACACCAAAATCAGATTGATTATATTCTCTGCAGCAAAAGATGGAGAAGCTCTATACAGTCAACAAAAACAAGACCAGGAGCTGACTGTTGCTCATATCATTAACTCCTTATTACCAAATTCAGACTTAATTGAAGAAAGCAGGGAAAACTGCTAGAACTTTCAGGTATGACCTAAATCAAATCCCTTATGATTATAAAGTGGAAGCGAAAAATAGATTTAAGCGCCTAGATCTGATAGAGTGCCTGATGAACTACGGAATGAGGTTCGTGATATTGTACAGGAGACAAGGATTAAGACCATCCCCATGGAAAAGAAATGCAAAAAAGCAAAATGGCTGTCTGGGGAAGCCTTACAAATAGCTGTGAAAAGAAGAGAAGTGAAAAGCAAAGGAGAAAAGGAAAGATATAAGCATCTGAATGCAGAGTTCCAAAGAATAGCAAGAA